>JAAGNO010019367.1:47507-58131 GCA_033439905.1 Ceryle rudis
AAGTTTTTAAAAAGGCTTGATTCTTACATCTGCTCGTAGGACTTAACTCCCAGTAAGCACACATCAGTGTATTGTATGAATACGTGCAACCCTGCTTTAGCCCTCGCCCTCCCCCCTGAAAAAGCAGGAACCGTTTTAGTTTCAGCATGTTTCTTTGCGAGCACACCTCGGGTATTTGAAGCGCTAGAGAAAGGAATCGGTGCTTTATGAATCCTCCTATGACACATCCTAAAACTGCAAGCGTGCCAGCTCACAGGAGAGCAAATCCAAAGCGTTCCCAAACAGATGCAATCGGTTTCACGAACACATCGCTAGGTTCCTACAGCGCGTAACTATTTTATACAAAACTTTGGGAGTTCTTACCCGTAGGTCTGTCCACAGAGAGATCCCCTGCAGACTCACCACTCCCCATCACCATCAACCCCAAGGAACTTTTGACAAACATCTGCTATCTTGACATACATTAGTGAGGCCTCCTATCGGAACTCTTTATTTGCTGGAATAAACTAGCTCTTGTAAACTCCATCCTAGGCTTGGCTCACCCGACAGTAATGATCCAAAAAAAGTCAGGCGCTTAC
This sequence comes from Ceryle rudis, assembly GCA_033439905.1. Classification (NCBI taxonomy): domain Eukaryota; kingdom Metazoa; phylum Chordata; class Aves; order Coraciiformes; family Cerylidae; genus Ceryle; species Ceryle rudis. The sequence continues at coordinate 48,086 of JAAGNO010019367.1, forward strand.
TTCAACCATTATTTCTTGCTCAGGTTTTCTCTCTCCGTGCTATAAGCTGACCATTTACCTGGCTTCAGAGATCTGGCAGATCTCTAGTTAAAAATAGAATCATTAGTTAGCTCTTGCCACTGACTTCAGCTACTGTTACTGCAGCTACTGAAATGCAAAACAAGTTGTGATCAGTTAATCAAGGAGATAAGCTGAGCTCACTGATGACACATTCAGGGTTACTTACTGTATCGCAAGACAGTATTAGTCTTCACCTCAGAAGTCTGGCCAACTGACTCGACAGGTACGGCATCAGAGTACCACATCTTACTGAGCTCATCAAATTCAAAAGAGGAAAAAAAAACCCCAAACCAACAAACCCCAAACCCTCAAAAGGATAATTTTGATTTCTTTCAGAGCCACATACAGGAAACAGCATCAATAAAGTTCCTTCTTGTACAAAGGCTGAGAGACCCCCATATACACAAGCACACCCTGTATGTACCAATTTGAAGTCCCAGTAAACTATCCACTTACCTCTGAACTCAAAGCCTACAGAAAGCCAAGACTTTGCAAATCAAGTCATAAGATTCTGTCTCAATAATTCCCCCGAAGAACACAAGGATTCATTGTTAGTCAGCCACAAATGTTCACCTCCAAAGTTCAAGAGGAGGAGTTTAGCTGTGCTGATCTGGAGAGGCTACATTTCATCATTCTTGAGTATAGAGTTATAGTATTTCCCTATATCTGGTTTATTAAAAAGAAATAAAATTCTATTAATGAAGGAAAGGACCGGATACGATGATGAAGCTTAGAAAGAGGCAGTGGCAGCACTGCTACAAATGAAAGCCAAGCTGTTGTCCACACGGCAGAAACTCAGACTTTGGCAGGATGGCGTGAACACGCAGCCATCAAGGCAGTAAGAGAACTGTTATTCAGGGGAGAGCTGGAGGTGCTGAGGGCAGCCAGCACCCTATTCCCAACACACACAGAGGTCTGTTATAAAAATTCATAATTTAAGATTGCCTGGATTAACAGTTCCTGAGCTATCCCTATGCTAGGGGGAAAGACTATTTGCCTTCCACCTTTCCCTCCTAAGACAATGACACTTCCTGCTCAACACAGACCTTGCTGCCTTCCCTCCCCTCTTCTGTTTCCACATTTGGCTATGTTGAAGTTTGTTTATCCAGAGGCTGATGAAGCACCACAGTTTTAACCAGCAGAGAATGTTGCAGTTCTGAGCCAAGAACCCATTTAAGAGCACAAGAACACAGTGTAAAGACTTTGCTTCTGATTGCAGAGTAGGAGGATGGTTTTGGCTTGGGTTTAAGCTTTTCCTATCAGGGAAACTGCTTGCTTCAAAGTGATTCTGCACTAGTTGAGACTTAGAGATGTTTCTGGTTTGTTTCTAAGGTCAGACTTACTGGCAATTCCAAGTCTTGCTCTCAAGAGTATCTGTCTTTTACATTTTCCTTCGATGACTTAACCGTAAAGTGATAAATCTCATGAAGTACACTTAGGTTTGAGAGCTGCAGAAGCTGCCAGTTTCCAGAGTGCATTCTGTCCCTACTCCTGTTCTAGAATTATAGTAATGATTAGTCAAATATCAGGAGGGCAAACAAAAAAGCCTTCTGATTTTGTCATTTTCTGTTCCGTATCGTTTCTATTCTGAGTTAAATGGAAATTAAATATGGCTGCTATTCATGTTATGCCAAAACAAGCTGGGACTGAATGACATCAGCAGTGATGTACATGTTTGGGAAGCTTGTTTCAAGTTGCTGAGCTACAAGATTACCAGAAAAAAACCCCAAACCACCACACCCAAAGATACTTCGCTGCTCTCGTGAGATTAAGCATCTATTTCCTCAGAGGCATATGCCACGAGTAACCGTACCCCAACCAGGGGGCTCGTGCAAGCTGATTTATCACCCTGCTGCCAACAGGACTAGAACAGGGCATTGCTGCAGGTTTTTACATCTGGTAGGGACCTTTTTTTTCCCCTTGCATCTTTTTCCCCTTTGAGAGACTCTGGACATCTTTGAAGTTCACTGGTCTCACAGAGAGAGAGAGAGGGGAGGCTTTGAGATGTAAGGGTTCTTCAGAACACACACAGGAAACGTTTCCTTTTTATTCTTAAGGACTGTTTTGAGAACAGGCCTTAAGGCAGTTTTGATCTAAGTATGTCCCTTAAGTATTTTTTTCAGTGTACACCACTGATTACTTTGATCAACCCCTTTGTACCCCCCCCCCACCCCCAGCGCTCCTTCCCAGCTGCATCACGGGGAATGTGTGCGGTAGCGTGTTCTCTTTTGAGGCACTGTCATGTTTTTGGTATGTTTTTGTTGGCTCTTAGGGGCTTACTAGTGCTGCAACACAACTGGATGTGTTGTTGAGACTCAGACTGAAACCAGTTTCCTATTAAAACAGAAAGTTAACACTTCTGAAGCTGGTTGGCTGGTGAAGCTCCGATCTTGTTAATTATTCATGAAGAGTAACTGACAGGTTGGGTTTTTTTTCAAAAGCAATTCCCAAACCAACACCCATGCTGCACAGTTGGGCTGCATTTATCAAACACTCCGGTGGCTTATTTACTAGTTTTTATTTCAAGTTAAGAAAGGCCTAGGCCAGAAGTGGATGGTGAGTTTCACAGCAGTGCTGGAGTTCTGATATCCAACCCAAAGCCACCTTGGAAAGCATTTTTCATTTGCTATAGTCCAGAATGAGCCCTCCTAACCCTTTCCAATATTAGTGTCACACTTCAGCTGGACACAAATGCAGAAACCCCACTTCTACCTCAGGTTTTAGAAGGACTTGCAGCCTAAAGTTGTTCTTAGGGACAATTTTCCTCTGAGACACTGTTTTGAACTTATCCCTAAGCAGGCAACAGCCGGCAGACATCAGCTAGGCCCTGGGTAGCTGGTAAAGATATTTCCCAAAGTTAGAGTATGTGATGGGGAAGTTCTTCCAGAAGTTAGGGCAGGCACAGAACTAGGTTTTGGGCCATGGCAATCCAAAGTGGAAGTTCACAACCTCTCCAATCAAAACAGCAACAGGCATTTGCATCTTGAGACTGAAATCTGCAAAATGCTGCCTCTCAGTTCTTATTTTTGTTAGAAATAATTGCTAGTGTCTAAAACCACTGCAATTATCCCAAGAGATGATACCTACTGATAGAGTGCAAGTACAGACGTAGCCACACAGAACAACTAGATACTCCAAATAGCACAGGCTGGACTTGATGATCTTGGGAGGTCCAGCCTCAGTAATTCTGTTATACAGTGAAACGGATCTTTTCTTCTTAGGAATGATCTCAAACACTAGTGGGGTTTTGGTTTGGATTTCTTTTTTTGGGGGGGTTTTCTTGTTTTGGGATTTTTTTTTTTGTTATTATTGTGGGGGTTTTTTTCAGGGGTGGGTTTTGGGGGTTTTTTGGGTTGGTTTTGCTTGTTTGTTTTGCCTTTTTTAAACTTCGTTGTAAGACTTCAGTGTGTTACACATTGTTACACAAGGTCCTTCTGGTGTAGAAAGTGACTGAAGTTGAATTGAGTGTGTAAAAGAAGCCTGCTTCCCCCGGAGATACATACTTCACACCGCAGTGAAACGGTGTTTCCTGATAAATCTTCTCTTTACTACCCCCCAATAGGTAATCCAGCAGCATCTACAGTTCAGAGGAAGCAGCTCCAGCTTGAATTTTGAGTAGTCTCTCTTATGAACTTCTTCAATAAAAACCAGTGGCTGCTAGAAGATCAACTAGAAGGTAGATCTGATGAAAGTCTCAGTCTAAGGCACACCAGGAGTTTTCCCCACCCCAAGCTGAAGCAGGACATGACAGCCTGGAGTGACACACTGCTTTTTTTGATTCAGTAAGTAGGGTGTGGGAGCAAAGACAAGGGGGGGAAGGGGGGAAAGCACTGACCATGTGTTACCAGCTGACCTGTGACACCTGATTCCCTGAAATTGTCTAAAATTACTGTACCGAGCTGACTCTCAAACTGAGGGGATGTCTGAGGGACTGGTCAGGCATCACAGAAGAGGAGGCTCAGGACAGATCTCATCAAACTATATAAATACCTGAAGGGAGGGAGCAAAGAACAAAGACAACAGATCCGGGCTCCTCTCAGTAGCGTGCATTTGTTGCAGAGTCTCTCAAAATAGACAAGTACAGAAAAATGAGATTTATTCTAATCAAAATTGTTCAGCACTTCGACAAACACTGGCAAACTACAGGCTCAGGAATTAACAGTACACAGTTGTAGGGAGGATGACCCAAACCACACATCACTCACCTAAAAGATGAGGGTTCTCAATCTTCAAAGGGCAACCCTGGGCAGAGTTGCAGTCCCAGGGGTGTCCCTGACTGCTCTGAGGAGGGCAGACTCCATACGCCCTCCAACAGGACTCTGTACCCCAGGCAAACGCGATCTGTGGTCCTATATGTTCAGGGGTCTAGAAACTTCTCACGACCAAGGTGCTCCATTGGCCGAGGGCCTTGTTTTCCTATCCATCAACCAAGGTGTATGGGTGACCAGTCACCGTGTGGCTGGGCAGCTCAACCCCCAAGCCATGGCTTAGAGTTTAACTCTTTCAGTGGTCAAGAAGTCTTTAACAGGTCAGGTGCATGTGCCACGCCACTGACTGGACAAGACACAATGGGCACAAACGGAAACAGAGCACATTCCCTCTGAACATCAAGAAACACTTTTTTTACTGAGCACTGGCATAAGCTGCCTAAAGAAGCTGTGGAGTCTCCATCCTTGGAGGTACTCACAAGTTGTCTGGACATGGTCCTGGCCAACCAGCTCTAAGGGCCCTGCCTGAGAAGGGCAGTTGGTCCAGAGGACCACCAGAAGTTCCTGCCAACCTCAACAATTTCTACTTTGTTACTCTATGAAATTTGAGTTTAGTCCTTAGACTGAAATGTCACTTGAGGGCTGGAGGAGATACAGGTCAGACAAAACTAGATTCCTGCTACCCACAGGCACAGATGCAGCTGTCTACAAGCTGTCTTAAGGGCTCAGCCAGCTCATTTTCACCTCTGTTTGATTTGTCTGACCTTGCAGCAAGGTGTTCACTGGAACAACAGACGACTCAATCTGCAGGCACAGCACAGAACGCTTCTGCTATCAATTGTCTTGCTGGCATTTCCAGAAGGAAATGGACTATATATCTGGATGACCACATTATTTAGAGGGGCTATACTATTATCTTGACAGCTTATGATTATTCCTTATGACACTGCCCAATTAGTTCATGTCTATCAGTTCAAATCCTCCAAGTCCCTGTAGATGCTCTTCTGCTACAGCAGACCTGCACAAAAGAGGCCGATGCTCCGACCAATTAAACTGAATGGTTTTGTTCTCCCTACCCTCTCTCCCACCATAGCTCTTGACTAAAAAGGGACCTGAAACAGCAGCACAAATGTCCAGATCAGCAGAAAGCTGTATTTCTATCCAAGGGCCAAACACAACCAAACGAGCTGATGCTGTGGAAGTAGCGTAGCTTTGGCAGTGTAAAACTCTCCAAAGCAGATGAAAGAGTTTGTAGTCTACTTCTGTCACTAAACGGTTCTACTTCTAAGGAGGACTCGGACTTCCTTCAAACAGGCATGCTTTAAAGCCAGTCACAAGTCTCCTAGTGTACCTATGGATCCAAGGGCTACTGCACTGATGTCCAAGGTTTAACGTTGCTAACGTACCAGTGACGAGTATGAGAGGAAGGAAAACACTCCTATTCAAAACCACTGGCTGAGTCCACCTTTACCTTACAGGTGGTCAACATAAAGCTACGCAAGCAAAAGTAAGCACATCACAGGTGTCACCCCCCAGAAGCATTCTACAAGGGTGAGATGCCCTGGGTGTTCCTGCTCTGGCAGGGGGGTTGGACTCGATCTCCAGAGGTCCCTCCCAATCCACCATGCTGTGATTCCGAGATACTGAGATGAGGGCTATGCTTACATCAAAGCTGGACATCCTCTTATACTGGACTCTTCACAACAAATGGATACACTTCATTCATAAGCAGCCCTTTATCTTGCTCCTCCTTTGCAGCAACACTCAGCTCTTTACTGTAACGACTCATATAAGTTAAGACGAGCTCATATAGGAGCTCATTCCTCTTTACTGTAAAGGAAGCATCACAGAATGGCAGGGGTTGGAAGGGACCTTGAAAGCTCATCCAGTCCAACCCCCCCTTCCAGAGCAGGATCACCTAGAGGTCTTCGTTTGCTCTGTATGTGCTTACCAACTATCCGCACAGGAGAGCACAGGCCTGCATTTCCCACGTGTACCTAACACTCACCACTTGTATTTTTCAAGTAGATGATCGATGCACTTAAAAGGGGGTGATGTTAAGAATAACACAAGCGCTGTGGAGAAAGAGGTCACTAACATGCCTTGATAACCAGGCCTGGCATGTACCTTTAAGGAAAACTGTAACACCAGTGATTTATTTTCAGTCCAGAAACACTTTCTAAACACAGCCCATTCACAAATTCTAGCGATAACCTCAGTGACTCAGCAGGCAGCATTATACTGAGGCATTTCTTCACTGGACAACACAGCAAGCAGACACAACACACTTCTGAATTAATATTAAAACCAAAAAAGCTTTGAAAGTCATTGGCTGTCTGGGAGGGAGAGAGAGAGGCGCCAATAAGGCCACATTCAGTTCAGGAGATTACAAACCAGCCAAGAGGTCAAATTCCACCTCTGGAATGGGTCACCTCTATCACAAAAATGGAATCAGCTCTGGGGAGTCACTGAATCAAAAAAGGGAAAAAGCAGTGAAAAAAGTGGAAAGGCATGATCATAGCCAGGGAAAGTTTAAAAGTAAAATAAAACCAAACAAAAAACCTGACAACACATCCTCTCCCCTACACTAGGGCTGTCTAAATGGGAGATCACCCATTTTGTTCTTCATAGCTAGAAGACCCCTCTAAGTCATGGATACAGAAGTAACTAAAATATACCAACTAAACCCACAAAGAACAGCAGCAAATTAAGTTTCGACTCAAGTCAACCTCCTTTCTTCAAGGCAAGGCTGCACAATTGCACATGGTCAGCCTACCAGGCCGTAAGGCAAGAGATGACAGAATCATGGAATCTCCGATCTGAAGTGTCATTTAAGGAGGCCAAATGAAACACACCAAAATTCCCAACACATGGCAAATTTCAGATGATTTGACCCAGAACCTTAAGTTACTTGTGCTACTTGAAGATGAGGCCTTACACAAACTATAAGAGTTAAATATTCTATCTCACTCCAAAGCATGTGTTAACAGCCAGTACTGGTCAGGCTACAAGTATATTTGGTTTTTATAGGTGTGGAATTTTTTTTATTATTATTATTTTAATGAACTAGCTTTTATCAGCTTTACAAGGAAAAAGGGCATTCTAAAATCCTGAGTTTCCGTAAAGAAAGGTCAAAGAGGGAGACTACAACTCCACAGAATTAGTAAACGTGCGTGACCACAGTTACCCAGTTCAGCATCCTGATGCTTTCTGCAGCTGAGAGACAAAAATCAGATCACGCGGCCAGACAGTCGCTGCTGTCAAATCTCTCACACGCTTGGATGCAAAAATCCCAGCAAAGGTGAAGTTCTCAAGTGTGGTGCTATGCACAGAGGCTCAGCCTTAAATCCTGGGGTTTGCCGCTCTTTCTTTCCCCCCTGAAATGCTACCAGTCCTTAGCTGACAATACCCTGGCTGAAAGGGAGCGAGTTTTCGAACTGCTGCTCATCCCTTCTTCCAAAACACATCACATCCGCACTAAGCCAGAACTCTGAAGACAAGCTGATCAGCTTTACGTGCCATTACGAAATCACAAGGACAGTGGGAGAATAAAAGTACGCACCCTCCTCACTCCAGTTGGTTTTCCAAGCACGAAGGAGAGGAAAACAACTTCCTCACAGCAGTAAGTAGCAAGAACACAGAAAGAAAATGTCCACGTTCCACGTTTCCTTTTTGTTCCTCCAGCAGCTCACATAGAAACAACAGCACCATTTTTCAAACACATCCAGAGAAAACAGTATTGGTAATTCCTATCTGAGAAGTTTACTACATCAAATAATATTCCACTAAACTCAACTGCTGATTGATCTTTTCCCTCTGCAGCTTCAGCTAAGCCCCTTTTCCCCACGGTTTTACGTTCAAAATAAAGCCCCCAAGCAAGTTGCAGACAAGACCTCAGAAGTAAACTCCAGAGTGGGAGCTGCGGAAGCACAGCGAGAAAGTGTCTCATTTCAAACCAATATGTTTTTACAGCCCAGAGGCTCATGAATGGATTCCAGATTAATTTACACAAGACTGCTTAACAATTGCCAAGAAAAAAAAAAAAAGAAATCTACAAGATGAGCTTTGAAAAAAAAACAAACCATGAATTCACTTTGGAAAGCTCAAGAACAGGTTAGCAGTGTGATTTGAGTTGGGCAATGTGGTACCGAGTGGAGAATGCTTTCAGACAAGTTGTGTGACCAGCTTCCACGTAGGCTCGTAGAGCTACAGGTCAGCAATAATTTCCCTGCCACTGGAAATCAGTATTGTCACTCTGCCAGTAGAGTCTATTCAAACACATCACCAGCTACAAGGGAAAAGGTTCATTTTTGAAGTGCACACTCTTAAGGAAAATCCCCAAAGCAACAACAAAGCCACACAAAAAAAACAAACCATGAAGAACAGCAAGCTGGGATCCCACTGTGCTACAAAGACCGGCAGCGTTCCTCTTTTGTCCTACAGTAACATCCAGGCGTCCTTCTGTCAGCCACCCTGAAGCCTTTCCTAGATGGCACTTGACCAAGGATCTTATCAAAGGCTTCAAAATTTAAGCATTCTGTCAACACACAAAACACCCTTTTTATAAAAGAAAAGTAGTAATATTTACTTGTCTTTTCCCAGAGTGGAATCCCAGTATTTGTTATTTTAACCAGCTTCCGTCTGGGCGGCTGCTCCGTTTCTCTGCCCACTCGGGTAATCTGTTCAGTCTTGGCTGCTCTAGAAAAGTCTCTGAAATAAAAGTTAGGTTCTTTAAACTCCCCTAGTTCTATGGGAGTTCTCTGAGCTCCCCTAACTCCCAGATACTTTGGACTCACTAGACTGCTTCCTTGATGCGGTACTGGTAAGGACGTTGTCTTCACAGACCTGCAGTTAGCTTTTATCTGTAAGGTTGCAGCGCAGTGGCAGGGAGAAAATGCTTCCAGAGGGGTAACACTGTGCCATCTGCAAACATTTCACCACCAAGTTCCTCTGATTTGAGGATCTCCACTTGAGGGCTTTAGCACAAATGAAAGACACGTACAAATACAGCACACAAAAATTACTACAGCAAGGCATGACTAGAAGCACCAATGCTCTAGCAGGAGAAACAACCTGCCAGATGACCTTCCTGTTGGTAGCTTTGTTCTATACATCATTCCACACCACGTTACATCCCATTCTCTTCTGCCTAAGGGAAAAATACCAGTCTTTAGCTGGGCACCTGTTTAAGCATGGAGAACCTTCCAATTAACTTGCTCATTCAAGCTGCACTAGGTATTTCTAGTACCTTTCTACTCTTTTGTAGCAAAGGGCAAGAAATAGGGTCAAGTAAGAGACTCGTACAGCCAGGAAGGGTTTCCTTGATGCAGACACACCTCAAGTCTCAACACCAGACACTTCTTGCCGTGCCCAGAGGAATTATCAGCTGACTGAAAAGTCCTCCTGTCCTTTCACCACGTTTACAAGCTGAAGAGTGTTTCAGTTGTTTGGGTCATTGCCTACAGGCCTCGACACACTGAGGTCTTGCACTGATTTCCACTACTTTCAGCAGGAGCTGCAGAACAGGACAGACAACAGAATTGCTCTGCTGTGCTCCAGTGATTGAAAGGAAAAAAAAAAAACAAAAAACAAAAAACAGGGCTGTCACCTGTTTCTAAGCACCAGGAGAAAAGAGCAGAGAAACACAGGCACTGATTTCATGGCTCGAAGGGCTAAGGGCTCTGTGGTTCCAGGTCTAGTACAACAGCCGGCCAAGACACGATCCCTTCCCCAGACCTAACTCAGAAATCATGAAATCAGCCTCTCTCTTAGCTTCCC
>JAAGNO010019370.1:0-11008 GCA_033439905.1 Ceryle rudis
AAGGATTGGTGTGCAGACCAAGGCCACCGCTGGAGCTTGTGTACCACATTGCGGGGTGCAGAAAGTGAGAGGCTGCACCTGCAGGGAGGAGTGGACAGGGCAGGTGACCCCAAACTGACCAACGAGGTATTCCAGCCCATATATGCCATATGTCATTTATAAAGCAAAGGGATCTGGAGGGTCTATAGCTTGCTCTCTCTCTAGGGGCTCCTGAGCTCTACTCCTTTCTTGGCCCACTTTGCCAGCTTTGCTCGGCTTGGCTCAGGTCCTCTTTCTGTTCCTTCCTTGGAGCATCCAAGGAGGACTCTGTCTGTTCTGCCTTTGATCCCAATTGGTATGTTCCTGAATCTGGTACCAGAATCCAGCTTCTGAATACAGCTTCCATCTGCTGCTGGGCCCAGTCTGGGATTCTCCTGGTGCCTGCTCCACAGCATCGGTGGTGACAGTGATGTAATTACCCTCAGGGGGGTTGGGTTAGATACTGGTTTTGTATATATTTGTACATATTCTAGTTTTATTATTATTATTTTAATTTTCATTAAAGCTGTTCTAGTTTCCTTTTCTAATCACTAAGTCTCTCTCTCTTATTCCCTTTCTCCTCCCCTTTGGGGTGGGAAGGGGGTTAATAGAGAGCATCTGTTATTGGTCTAAGGGGCCACCTGGACCCTGAACTGTGATGTGTAAATTAAACAACAGTTATGTTCTGGTTCCAGTATCCCCATGTATTATGGGTAATTCGTGCTAAAGCTAAGGACCACAGGCTCTGCTGGTCTTCAAGATTCAGTGTACTGCTGTTATAGTAGGCCCCTATAAGACAGTCTAAGTTAGTTCAGATGCAGATTTTATTTTCCAGTACAGACAGGAAACTAAAATAATGGAAAATTTAGATGAGTGACATTCTTGAAAAGCATTTGCTCTTTGAAAAAAAAAAAAAAAGACTTATTCAAAATAGTTTGAAATCAGGATATATTAATTGAACAGGGAAAGTGGAAAAGGTAAATGCTACCAAAATGAATTCTGATTATGCACAGAGACCAGCCTTTGTCTGTGAGCTGTGTTTCTACTAAACAGAGAAAGTGCATTAATATTTGTAAATGCTGTGTCCCTTAGATGAGCCCTGAGAAGACCAAATAGCTCTTATCAATAATGAGAGAATATGCAAGAGCTGTATTTAGGTGGTGAGGTTGGTAGTACAGGGCAATGTCAATTTTTTGTTGTGTAACAGAGGTTTGTGTTTATCACCCTAATGGAATAGGTATTGTTTAGGAATTAATGCGATTCCTGCTGTCCAAATAAATTTTGTCTCATTTGGCTGTGAGGGTTCAGTTGTGTGCACTGTTTCTGGAAAGAGCATGTGAGCTTTGTGTGCACCTTTTTTCTTGTAGAGTAAGGAAACCACAGAGGGTGTTCTCTACTATGGTATTTGACCTAGAAAGACCTGGGCTCTTGGTGTCTCCTGGTTTCAGTGCCAGTGTCTCTGGAATACAGAGGAACGAATCCGAGGGAAGAATGAGAAGTCTGCTTTCAAAGATAACAAAGCCCAAACCATCCAGAGAAACCCTTCGTAAGCCCTATTTCTCCTACAAGGACAGGAAAAAGAGAGAAATCAATACCTACAATTTAAAAAAAATTGGAGTGATTCTTTAACTTTGGCAGGGTCATAAAAGTAGATGGATAGCAATGGAGTAAAATAGATGGGGAGCTTTCCTATCCCTTCAACATGCTGTTTGAGCTCTCCTACTGCTTGTTAGCCAGTTGTTATTTCCCTCTTGCCTCCTTACTACCTACCTTTTCTTTAATGTTTATACAAGAATTTAAATAGGTAAAATAACAAGGAAAATTTCCTTTCTCAACTAAACAAGCTTTGCTGTTTGCAGCCTGTGGTATTACATTCCTTCTGACATTTTTCTGTCATTCATGCACAACTTCTGGAAGAACAATCCATTCAATAGAGACCTTAATTGCTCTCCCCTCAACTGCAAGTCACTGCTTCTCTCTTCCCTTCTTCCCTACACAGTCCTTCAAGGCTTTTTCATCTATCAAGGAGAATAATATTAGAAGCTCGTATATTCCTATTTCCGGTCATGCTTAGCTCAGAAACGAAGGCTTCAAAAAATGCAGATGCTTTTGATGATACCAGTGCACATTACATTTTCAGCCCTTATCATCAGAGCATACCTGCACAGTGAATATGGTGTCTAGAATAAAGTTGGAGGTAGTTTAGAAAAAGGAATGCTGTCTGGAATTAATGGGAAAGGAACAATGCAGATAAGAATTGAGGTGGAAAAATGCACATCACGAGGAAGCTACTTTGAATGAAGAGAGTAGAATTCAAGTTACATAGTGTGGAAGTGATGAGGAGCTCTCTAAGTTTATGACTTGTGATGATTGAATTCAAAGGATTTGGTCTGTTTTACAAATTAATGGATAAGGAAGTCTGTACCTTCCTGGGAAGCTGAAAATATGGTAGTTATTAATACCCATAATGGAAAAAAAAAAAACCCTTTCATTAGGACTTTAAATTTCATTTTTCTCTTTCATTTTTTTATGCTATGTGAACAACTGCTGAAGAGCATGTGGAAATGGCTTGCAGAAGGTGCTTCAGCTGTAAAGGTAGTATGGATGGTGATACAAGGGTAGAGGAGGAGCATTTGGCGTAAGAGGCACAAAGTTGGGGGGGGGTGGAAGTGTCTGTATTGCATTGAGTCTAACAGGTTACAATCACAGCTGTGTCAGACCCAGTAAAAGTGTGTTCCTCTACGTACAAGAGGGGCCATCCAAACCCTTTACCCAACCCACAGCCATGTAATGGAGTGGGAGAGAGGAAAAGATGGTCTTTGGAGCTTTTGGGTTAGTAAAAGTGCTTGAGGACATCTGCAGTCAGGATGTGGGTCTCTCATCTAGTTTGTTCTAGTTTTCACTGAGGGCTGGATATTTATGCTTTTTTTTCCCCCCCCTCTCCCTTCTGGATTCTGTGCTTCTCAGTGGCTTAAAAAAAAAAAAAAGATGATGACAGTTTTGCCTAAATCACTTCTTTTCTCCTTAATGATCTTGGCTAGATACAGGCTGGGTTTTGTCACCTGTAACCAGGCTAGTGATCACTTTGTGAAGAATTTTTTGAACTTGATTGGCATTAATCACTAAGTATATGCTTCACAATGCAAGTAGAGAGTACAGGAATCAACTCTTCAGGATGTTGTCAGAAAATAGAGATAGAGCAAGGTTAGAAAATGAAATGACTGGTGCATGTGCATTCTAAAGCATAATGATACTTAGAGGGGAAAAGGAATGTTCGTGCTTCTTATCTGCCAATTCTTTCCTTCTTGCCAGTAAGTGCAGTAAAATAGATTAAAGTCTGAATTTGTTCAATTTTTGTTTTCATTTTGCTTTCAGTGCCCGTGTTTTCTCAAACTGCCTCTGGTATTAGAATAGCTATCTAGTGGCAAAGGAAACATGAATTTGTGTTTGAATGTTGCTTGGCAAAGATGAAGCACAGCCCTCCAAAAGTTTGACTTTTCATTTCTTTAAGAAGTACTAGTATTTTTTCTTGAAATTTTTCTATTTGGAATAAGACATCTTTCATTCAAAAAACCAAAAGCTTAAATTGAAAACTTCACAGATTCTCTAAGTCTGCTCAAGCATCAATAATGAGGCAAAGGAATGGGGAATAAGGAGGAGGAGAGGTAAAATATTCTTATCCCCCAGTAAATTAATGATTGTTCTGCCTTGACAGTTTGTAACAGTGAAAGTGTCTAATGCATGATCCTTGCTGTCAGCTGAAGTGAGGATTAAACTCAGTGCAAGTGTCTACAAGAAAATCACAAGGTGCTGAATGCTTTGTAAGTGGCTTTTAAGTTTAGTGATGGGATACAACTCTGTTCAGAGTAATGGGAAGTCAAGAGCTTTTTGTCTTGAGGCTGTTAATGAAGGATGTGATCCTCTATCTATAATGGATTTAATACTCCAAAGTATTAAAGTAACGAGCTACAATACTAAGAAGACTTCTACTGTTAGAAATCATTGCCTCTAGAACCCAGACATTCATGGCTTCTGCAGACTGACAGAACTTAATGTCAGTACTCCTGAGCTGTGTGCATAATGGGTTCAATATTTAGCTCATAACCTGTTGGTTTCTGGTGTATGGATGAAGGTATCATACCTACTAACACAGGAGCATCTTGGAGAAGGCAGAAGTTTGGACTCTGTTCAAATAAAGATTATAACTAAACAAAATACATCGGTGTGAATTGGAGGAAATATAATGGATTTAGCTAAGTCTAAAAAGAAATGGAAAATGTGTGGCTTATAGCATTAGCTGGAACTCCTAGTTTCTCACTATCTGTTCTGGGCTATGCAGGGAGGTCAGTGTGTCTATGTGATTGCTCAGAAAAGATGTAGATGCTATAGCATGTATTAAACATAAGTGGGAGGTGAAAAATATTCAAGGTAACAGTATGTCTGACATACTGTAATATGAGTGAACTGATTTGTTATGCTGCTCAGAAACTCTTTGTTCCAGAATCAAAATAACAGATCAAAGAAGTTAGTTGTTTACTAACGGTCTTAGAAGGGCTTTGTTCTTAAACAGAATGGGAACTGTTGGCTGAGGCTGAGGTGGAGAATATATTCACATGTATTCCTGGTGTGGTACATTTTTTCCTTAATGAGTGATTATAAATACCTCTTTTATATGTCATTTCTAAAAATCTGCTTTTACCACTAAGAATCTAGTGTGTGGCTTGGTCATTTCAGCCATATTATGTTGGTTTTAAAAACACAGTCTCTGTCTTTAGGGAGAAAGCGATAGTCATGGTCTGCACTAAGTTACGGACTCTCTTTATGGACTATAATGCTGTCCAGAGTCCCTCTGATAGTATATGCTGTAGCTGGGGTATATACAGTGCTGATTTGACTGTGTGAGAGGTTTAGACAGATGCAGCTGTACCATGCAATAAAGGAAGGCTTTACTGCACTACCTCTCCTTATCTGATACATTAGTGCATTTCCCGATAGAATTCAGTTTCCCCCTCTCCTCCATGCATCAGAGCACCCAAAAGCTTTCAGCAGGATAGTACTGCTGAACACATCTGAAATACATTGGGTGAATTAAAGAGCAAGTTATATCCACTGATTATAGAGAGATGAATCAATTAGCTCAGATTATATTTGCAATGTAAAGTCTATGAAGACTGGATAAACAACTATTACCCTAACTGCTGGGGACCATCCATCTCTTCATGCCTCATTTTGGCTTTTACACCCCAGTTGGCACCAAAGCCAATAGGTTGCATCTTAAGACCTGCAAGGTTTATGTAAGCAGATAGCAATTGCTTGACTGCACACCACTAGGCATATGGGCTGCATTTCATCAACCTGCTGTAAAATTACATTTTTGGTCAATCATAGGATCATGATACAGCAGAGTTGGAAGAAAATGCCGGATGACATATGGTCAATTCCCCTGCTCCTCTGGAGAGCTGACACTATCATGGTTACAGCTGGCAGGTTTTTGTCACTGTTAGTGTGTAGGCTGGATGTCAGTTCTGCTGAAAGCTCCGTGGGGATTCACTGTCACCAGATAGGGCAGACTTCACAGTCTCTAAATTACAAAGCAGTTGCACGTAAATAATAAGTACTAAATTCACATGAAGTATGAGTATTTAAATAGTAATGAAGAGAATACTTTTAGCTCTGCGCTGTTCATGTAGATTTAAAATTTTCTAAGCAGGAGGGTAGAGGAACAACTTTAGGAGTAGGAGTATTTACTAAACAGTTTTTCAAAGGAAAAGGGTCCGTGTGATCTTACACTGAGGCAGTGAGCTCAAAAGTTTTACCCTCTATCCTAAGTGTAAAGGGGATGCAGTGAGGTGGGTGATCACAGGATCTTCTGTCTTTTTCTTTCAGTTGTACGTGTGTGGTAAGTTGACTTTTGAACCTGTGAATCTCAAGAATTGCAGAAGGTAGGAGGCATCCAAAGCTTACAACAGGCAGAGAAGTATGACTGAAAAAACCCCTTGTTTTCTTTCAGTTCTGAATCCTGCTTTAGTCCTTCTGGAGTTGACAGCACACCTAAAGGGTGAATTAATTATATGTAGCTTTATAACAATAAATCAATGAGCTTGAATAGAAGAATTAGTTGTATGGGAGCATTTTGATTTTTTGCTACCGGATGTCTGAAATTAATTGTGCCAGATGCAGGTTTCCATTCTGACTAATATACAACTTTTCCATTTCCTGTGTTCTTGAGACATGGCTTAAATAAGATTAAATTCTTTCTGTTCTTACACTGGTGATAGTTTTCTTCTCACGTGTTACATAAAGCAGTGCATGAGGTTAGAATAAAAAAAAAACAAGGAAGATTCAAGTCTTTCCTGCAGGATCCTTCTTTGTGGTGGGTTGCATCGCTTTCAATGCTTCAGTTTCTCCAGCTACAGAATTGCTCTGTGTTTAGCAACCTGACATAATGGTATAAGCTTGTCTCATAAAAGTAGTACATTAAGGTTAAATGTAGCTCATTAGTAGAACCTGTGCTGTTCTGCAGCAGGGAAATTAAGAGTGTGCTGGGTAGAATGGGATGATCATGTTAATGGGACAGCTTCTTAAGATTGCTTTACAGTTGTTTGCATTACTGTATTACACACCTAAAAGAAGTCTGTCTATTTGGAACATTAATTTATTTTCTTTAGAAGGAAAAATGGAGAAAAAAAAAAAAAAACCAAACAGTTGCTGAGTTCAGCATGTGGCACCCAGTTGTGCAAACATACCCTGTAGGAGGGTGATTGTGTGAGCAGCCCTGGGCAGGCAGACTCGCATCAGAGCTGGAGAGAAATGCAGGTCAGGGCAGCCTTATGACTTGCCAAACTGGCAACCTGGAATTTGTTTCTATCTGGGGTTTCCTGGAGCAGCTTAATAGAATCACCTTTCAGGGACTTTGGACTTAGGTAATTTTCAAAATGCCATCTGAAAGGACGATGGCAGTGAGAACTACTGAAGAAAAACAAGTAACGTAATCTGACAGATAAGCTCTCCATGAAAATGCATCTTTTTGTTTGGGAGAGCTGAACACATTAAGAGTATTGAGAGGAAAATATTGCAGGAGTGAGAGTGCAAAACAGAGGGAGTACACCGGGACATTTATTTTAAGCACAGTTGTCCAGGCAAAAAATACTTAGAGCATAGGAGGCTGTGCTCGAATGACTATTTGTGGCATTAGTTTTAATTGCTTTTGTAAGAAGCATTTTTTTAACTTGCTGGCAAACATTTGAAAAACTCAGGCAGTCTAGGAGGAAAAGAGGTTTCTCTGTGTGGCTCTTTTTATTTATATTGCATAATACACAAACCATTTGTTTTCTGAATAGAAGTTTGTAATTAAAACAAATTAGGAAGTGTCTGGGAGATTTTTATGAGGAAAGTAGTGTATATGGATGGGTTGTTTTTCTGCACATGGCTTTTTTTTGTAGTTTCTTTATAATAGCTGAATTTCCCTCTAGGGTTTACAGTGTAGTGTATACAATTATTTATGGGATACTGGGGTATGGTAAATAGAGCATTCTGACATTAAAAAAAAATACCCAAAAAACCCACCTAAAAAACCCTCAAGATTTATCTGATATGCTTGCTTTGTATTAAGCCTGACCTTGATTATGAAACTCGGACTAATCAGAAATACAAAAGAAGTTGTACTGGTGTTATATAGCTAAATTAGCACGTGTGTCTAATCTGATGGCCAGACAGGACCAATCTTGTTCTACCTTTCTCAAAATTATTCTCTATGCAATTATTGTAAATATTTGATTTGTTCTTCATAAACCCTTCAGGAAGAAACAGATTCATCTGTAATAGACATTTAGTCCAAAAGGTCTAGAGAGCAACCCTGCCTCAAGCCCAGACACTAAAGCCCAGCAGTTTACATAAGCTCTCCATCCAGAGGGGACCAAAAGCTGTTGCACTCATGTGCTCCCCATACCTGAGTATTCTGCAGTGACAGAGAAATACGAACAATGCTACCCGTGGTTACAGTTCCTTCCTTGTAATTTAAAAGAAGACTGACCACTTGATTTTTTTACAAGAGCTATTAAAAATGTTAAAATTTCTTCCTAAATACCCTTCTAAATATTTGAAAAATGTTTTTAATGAGTTTTTTGCTCCTATGACAATGCACATGCTCCCTACATCCTTTCTATGTCTTAGAGGTTAGAATACCTTTTGGCTGTCCTTTTTCACATTTCTTAGGTCTATCTTAGCAAGTCTATCAAAGCAATGTGAGCTTCGCATTTAATTCATTCTGCATGTTCCCAGCTGTTGCATCTGTGCCTCTAAGAGTTGCTGCACAGGTCTCGTGGCCTCTCTTCTTCCTCATCTTTGACACTGTATAACAACTGACTGGTTCTGTGCTCTGCTGTCCAGAGGGTGGCTTCTTTGGTCATGGTAAAAGAAGAGAGCTGTGATGCTGCATACCAGCAGCTATGGGTGAGCATTCTCTCCTTGGCATCCCTCAGGAAAGTGCACTCTCTTCTGCTGCACAGTGCTTTGTCCTCCCTGCCACAGCATGATACCATATACAGATTTATTCCAGATGCATCACCCACGGTGAGAATGAACATGCCAGGAGCAAAGCTGGTCTGAATGTCTGCAGAGCCCTATGAACCAGCACATTTGGGGTGGCTACAACTTTGAATCCTTACCTTGCAACTGCTGAGGGAGGAATCTTACGTGCCTGCAAAGGTGTGCATACTCAGAAGGCTGTGTCACGGAGCTGCTTTTGTGAGCAATTTTTGCTTTGATAACTTTTTTCTTTTTCTTTTTTTTTTTTTTGTGAGCTTGTGAGTATGTGTGAATGTGGTGCATGTGTGTATTCATCCTGTACTTTACCAGAGGACGTGGCATTGGAAAGGGCCAGAAACAATTTTCTTCTTTTAGAAGAAAAAATGTGCTATAAAGGTCAACACTGGAAGAATATGTTTCTTTCATTAGGCTTATTTCTTGATGCCTGCGTGGTTGCTTCTGGAGCCAGTATTAATTGGGGGATATTGTTTTGTGCTTTTTAATATCAGGGTGAATGTTTTGATATGTGGAACTTGTAGAAATCATAAAACCTAATGACACTAAATAAAAAAAAGCCCCAGCTGCTAACAACCTTATTACATACCAAGCCAACTGAATGAAGAAGGATGTGTGTAGAATAAACAGGCAGAATTAATGCCTGGAAATGCACTGGCATTCAGAACAAAGCAAAATACAATTCAAACATAGAAGATTACTGAAGCTTTTGGAACTTAATTTAAAAATACAAAGCCAAGAAAATACATAGCTAAAAGATAAAAAGCAGCCTAAACCCACCAGATATGTCTGAAGAAGAGTACTCCACTTGTACGCTAACATTAAACACCAAGTGTGTTAATTTGAGAATTTGTAGTTTCTTTGTGTGCACAGAGCAGTGACAGATAGAACAGTGAGCAGGGACTCTCATCATTTCCATGTGTTCATGCACTGCCACCATTATTTTTGGCTTGTAATGTACCAGGATGGGCTAGTAGTTGGAGAAGAATATTCCTACAAACTCTGTGGAATCCTGTGCTTTTTTACAGACTAGATGTATGGATGCTTTGGTCTTGAAAACCTGTTCAGGTGTTAGGAGCAGAGATTGTGGTCCTGGTGGTCACTGGGAACTGGGAGCTGCTGCCTCTCATGTAAGTGAGGTGCGTGTTGCAGTAGCACCTTTCTCTGTGGGAGAAACCTGGCTTCCATCAGTTTCCTGATGTCTGTCTGTCATGGCACTGGGAGGACTGCAGAGGACCTGCCTTTCTTAAAGGCAGGAAATAGCAAATGGTGTGATCACCAGCACTTTGCCTTTCCAAGATGTATAGTCATGAATCCTGCAGGATCTCCTCAGGAGTATCAGCTTGTAGCACGTGTGTAACAGTGTTTTCTGCTGCAGCTTTGCACCTATTCCAAGTGTGTGATTGCATTAATTTCTTGGGATTTATGCTTTTCCGTTGAAACTTGTTCCGTAGGCAAAGAGGCCTCTGCTCTTCTGCTGATTAGAAAACAGCTGATTAGCATCAGAATTTTTAAGATGAATAACACAAGAAGAGCTTAAAGCCACAATTGTGATTGGTATTAAATGACTGAAATACATGAGAATTAGTAAGGAGACAGCATGGAACTAGGCTATTTGGTCTTCAGGACTGTCTGCTGTTCCATTTGGAACTAGTTAGCTACAGACACGGAGCAGGGAAAGCCCATCCTGCTGTTTCAGAGAACAGACACAACTTGGGGTGTCTGTCCTTGTTCTCAGCTTTGATGTCCAGATCATAGGCATTAAGGGGTTGCTAGAGCCTGTAGGTAGATGCTGGCTAGAAGTCTTGGCTTTATTTGTATCTCTTAAAAACTGTTTCAGTGGACTATTAATAAAGACTATTGCTTTTATGTGATTAGTTATTTTGAGGCACTTCCATGTGTCTAAATAAAATCTATTATCTTGGCCAGTTCTCTGTACTGTAATTATTAGGACTCACCAAAGGATGTTGTTCTTCAGATTGTGAAACAGGGCTGGACCTTAATAATGTTCTTGATATCCCTGGCCTCTGTGTTGTTGGTGAGTTAACATAGGAGATCAACTTGAAGAGCATATAGTAGCATAAATCTGAAGGCCCAGTGTTTTTGGTAAATTTTCTCCTTCTCTCTAATTATTCTTGGGATGTTTTTTTTTTTTCCCCCTTTCCCCAGGTCCAGCTCTGAGCCCCAATTCTCATCAGGAGAGCTGGGGCAGAGATAGACTTCAGAGTGATCTGAGAGAGGACTGGTTTTATTATCCATTAGATACAGTTCAAGTGAGAAATGTTTCATCATTGTCACGGGGAGAGTAGCATGTGGCATCAGACCTTCTATGCTATAATAGGAATGAGTCTGTTCCCTTAAGCCCTTCATAGAATCATAGAATGGTAGGGGTTGGAATGAAACTCTGGAGATCATAGAGTCCAACCCCCCTGCCGGAGCAGGATCACTC
>JAAGNO010019370.1:20037-39829 GCA_033439905.1 Ceryle rudis
TGGGATGTAAATCAGTCCAGTTAATGTGCCAGAAAACAGATAATAAAAATTTCAGGTGTGCTGTCACCAAATTATTGGAGTTAGCAGATGATCATCAGTCTCAATTTCACTGTACCTCGAGCAGCGTGTAGTGTTAAGTCTTTTAGTGGGAGGGACCCAGACCACTCAGCCGCACACCTTAGACCTTCAGCTGCAGAAATATCCTTTCAGTTATAAGTCAGAGCCTGCTTTTTGAGAATGGATGAATTTGTGTTCTTCCAGACATTCAAATTTCATGTTTCTGTGGTGTTTGATGGAGACATCAGTACCACTTTGGTTTATGATGGCTATAATAAAGAACATAGCAAATGTAGTGCTGATTCCAGTTTAGTCTTTTCCCTACTTACACTTAGGAATATATTTTAGTAAGAGAAACACTAAATCTCTAGCAACTATAGTTTTTATTATAAACTCATTTCTATACAACAACTAGTAATTAACTCATTACATTTTTATATATGTATTATTTATATATTTTAATTGTATCCCAATCACAGGACTGAGATGAGTAGTCACTGCATGAGGCTATATGTGATAGCGCACCTACCTAGTTGATGGTAGGTAAATTGGCAAGCTGTGGAGAGGTTAGGATGGAGCAGTGAGGGAGAGCTGTGGCACACCCAAACAAGGGCAGAGAGGAGGTGCTTGGTCTCTGAAATCCTGTTAAAAAATGTTTGTCATGTATTAGCCTAGGCAATTTGTCTGGAACTCCTATAAATCACTGATTGTTTCTCTGATTTGCTTTAAAGATTGGCATGTTTCTATTTTTTGCTGGGTTTCCTTATTTTATTTTTTTTTTAGCTTAAATAATACATTTTCTTCTCTTTATTTGCAGAGCAGTCATACTCTCCTTCAGATCACACTTTGCTTGGACAAACCATTGCCATTCCTGAAAATAATTGCTCCTTTCTCTTCAGGAACACTCTTTGTTCCAATTTAAATTGTTTTTTCTTGACCAAGAATGAGTAGAATCACATTTATTCTCATATTCCCTTGTACAATGCAATTGTACAATCAGTTCTGTTTCACTGCAAATACTTTACCTTCTATATATCCTGGAACTGAATTTGTCAGTGCTCAAATTTCTTGATATTCACATTGATGAGCTAATGCTCGCGGAGTGTTGTGGGGGTGTATTGTTGCGTTCTTTTTTATTTTTGTTTTGTTTCAAAGTGATGATTTTCCATTTATTAGCAGAATAGTAGTTCTGGTACAGAGCTGAGAAGCACAGCCCTGTCCTACAAAAGACTGTTTTTTGGCACTTAGCAGCAGCAAAGTCTTCTTACTTAAAAAAAAAAAAAAAAAAGCTTTCCTTTATATTGACAATGCTTCTCCATTTTTTGTCACCAGAAAACACCATTGGCATCTCCTCCTTATGTCCTGGTAGTTAATTAAAATATTACAATAGACTCCCATAGAACTGTAATCACCAGCAATTCTTTACTCATCTTACAGTTCAGAACTACTACATATCTTCTTCATGTTAAATAATCATTTTTCACCCGAGACCATATTAATTCATTTCCCTTAATCTAATGGATTGGATTTTACCTAATTTTCCTAGAAAATCAGTTAGCCTAACAAATAAGATCACATTATCCTTCATGGTGTTTTATATTTACCAGTATTCATTCCTTCATATTTTTCCTGGTGAAGATTAGGGCTTGTATTTGCCAATATCACTTTTTCCCTTCCATTAAATAAAGCCACCACATTTTTGAGTCCTGACTTGCATGATTGTGCCTCTGATTTGACATGAACTGAATTTGGCTTTAGTACCATCTCCATCTTTTCTGAACAGCCCATCTGATTCAGTGCAATGTCTGGTCAAGTTTACTGTGCTTTTATGTTTTCCTTAACGTTTACCATCATGCAGTTTCATGTCCTACATCAGGACTTGAAATTCTTCTTTCCAGTTTTTGCTTTTGTGATAAATACAACAGCTGTTTGTCTCTGACTTGGTTCTGAGTTTTGGATTATCATACACTAATTGTATCACTTGCCTGGGTACTACTCCCATCTGGCATCCTTCTGGCCCTTGCTTATCTCTGTGCAAAAATCCATTCAGCTAATTAAGGGACTAGATCTTCAATGGACTGTCTGCAAAGCCTTTTTTCTCTGCATGGTCAGTTAAAATGGATACACTATTCAGAGACTCTCTCACACATTATGGTTAAAAGTTTCTGAAGTAGATCAGGTTTTTGGATTCCTTTGTGGCTTATTTTGTGAGTAATTCTTAATTAATTTGTGAATAATTACTCTGTGAGTAATTCTTGTTCTGAAGTTTATTTACAGTCACAGAAATTTATGTAAAAAACCAAATAGTATGTCTAGATTATTTTTTTTTTCCTACTTTCAGTTAATGAATATAAGAGATTAGTGCTGGGAACCAATTAAAATCTGCTCTTGGCTTATGCCCTAGACCTACAAAAACTTGCAAGTAACATGGGAGAAAAAAATACTATTTTTGGAGTAATATATGACAATTTTTGGCCAAACAAATCTACGCAAACATTAGCAATCCCTATCAACTCCAGAAATACAGGATCACTGACAAAACATGCTGTCTTTGGCTCGGGAAACACAGGATGCTGCTCAGGAAGATAAAGTTGGTAATAATAGAGAGGGCTGTTACAGATAGCAAAGGGAGTACGTGTACGTAGCAAGAATGTTGCAAGTACATGGAAGAGACAAACACTACTGGCTCTTTAATTTTTTATGCTTGACATAGCCGTGCATTTCTTTGCAGAAAGCCCTTGGGCTTTGCAAGCAGTGAAGCAAATTCTGCCTGTAATTGTTTCTCTCCATTCATTTCAATGAGGCAGTTGTGGTAGAATTAAGTCTTAAAACCACTTCATCTAGATTTGGAATTGTAAGGACCTGAATTGCAATGACTTGAAGGGTGTTACTGTCGAGGTTTAGTGTAGAACCGGCCACTGGAATGACAGATACTCTCTGTTAGCTATTCTCCCTTCCTGAAGGGGAATAGGTATGGAATAAGGGAGAGAGACTCATGGATTAGAAAACTAAAACAGCTTCAGTAAAAATAATAATACAATTGATAAGGGAGAGATACTTACATATTGGAAAACTGAAAAAGCTTTAATTAAAATAGTAATACTAAAATGGAATATATACAAATATGCACAAAACCAGTATCAAACCCAACCCCTCCGATGGCAGTTGCCATTGATGCAGTGGAGCAGGCACTGTGGAAGTCTCAGGGTGAACTCAGCAGCAGACAGGAATTGGATTCAGGAGCTGGATTCTGAAACTGGATTCAGGAACACATGGATAGGGATCAAGGGCAAAATGGATAGAGTCCTTCTCAGACACCAGCCATTGAAGGATAGAGACTGACCCTCGTGATCCCTCAGCTTTATACTGAATATGATGTATATGGGGTGGAATCCCTCATTGGTCAGGTTAGGGTCACCTCTCCTGTATGCTTCTCCTCACAGGTGTGGCCTCTTCCTGCACCCCCTGACATGATACGCAAAATTTAGAGGTGACCTCAGTCTGCACACCAATCCTTAGCAGTAACACTAAACACTGAGCATTATCATTGCTAGTAGCAGACACTGTCTGTGGAAATCTGCCATTAATTTCAGAAAGTGCAGTTAGAAGAGACCAAGGTGAAAAATAAAAAGATCACTGAACAGAATTAGTTCTGTTATGACTCAAACCAGGACAGTTACCATTTCAGAAAGTAAAAAGGCTGACAATAAAATATAGAAAACACAACAGGAAAAAGGACCCTTCCTCTCTCAATGGCTAAGTAACCATACTTGTCTCCATGGGAACTGCAGATTAGCTCCATGGTCTAGGGATGCTGCGGTGTGTTTCTGTGCTGCTGTTTTTTATTCCCTACTGTAATGTTATTCAGAACATAAAAGAAAAAAAGATGATGGAGAAATTTCCTGCACTCTTAGCAACGCTTATTCATTGAGCAAGCTTGTGCTTGAGTGTTGGTAACTCTGTAAAACCTAAGTTGTGTATCTAATTCCCTTCAAACTCTTTTTCCATCTCAGCCTGCATTAGCCCCCAAAATCACCATCTATAATCATCTGAGTTCTTTTCAGCTAGAGCTTTTGGATCAGAATGAGGGCAAACTTTTGAGCTGTGTGTGAGACTCATGTCTCCATGATATTACAGGCACTTTAGTTAAGTCGTGTTGTAGCTTATTCCTCTTCTGAGAGGGGAAAAATGGATTCAGGCACTATATTCCTACACTATTTCATTTACAAATGTTTACAGTCTTGGACAGAGATCTAAATGAATAAAGTGGCAACATGCTGGAGGAACGGCAAAATGTACAATTCCCTCGTGCCCAGAAAGCAGCTGGGCTTAAAAGCTGTCAGACAGCAAATTCTTTTCATTCTGCAAAACTGCGTGTTTCCATCAGTTTTCTCCGTTCTGGACCACTAAAATGAAGGTTTCTCTGACATTTTGTTGCTATCCCAATTTTGCATCCTTAAATGAAAGCCAGCATTGATGTGAATGTGTCTAGAGAGAGTGCACCTTCATTTATATCATGTGAAATATATGTATTTTGCTTTAGTGGAAGAGCCTTGCAGTAGCATTTGAGATATGATACCAAGCACCCAGAAACAGTTGCTGCGCTCCAATTATCTTTCTCCTTGTTCGGTGTCAACCTTTTAATTCCAGTAACGCTATTAATTTCATTGCTTTACCACTTCTAGCACAACAAGATGTTCCAGGTTGTGACTTGGACCCATGAGCATAAAAGGATTGCCCAGCAATTCATTTCTGATAGAGAAGCTCTGAAGTGTTCCAAGTGCATCCAAAAATCTGTGGAAGAGAAATGTCTTTAGAACAGACTTTCCTTTGAGCTTTTTTGTCATCCCTGGCTGGCTTTGAAACTGAACAGAAATAGCCTCCTCATTCATGGTTTTGTTTTCAAGTATGGTTTTTTTCCCCAATATTTTCCTTTGTAGCTCTGAGTGAAACTGGGTAGCAGAATAATACAAAATTTCATGAGAAAAGAAGCTGATTTTCTGGAGACAATCAAACGATACAGCTAGTTCATGCACTGGTCAAAATGTAATGCTAGTACTTAATTGTTACCTGACTTAGCCTGTCCTCCTTCTTGTCCTGTTGTCATGGTATTTGTCAGTAATGATTAGCCAGCAGAGAACTTATTTTAATGACAAACATAGAAATGTCCAGTTTCTAAATTAATTCACCAAATGAATTTATAATTAAAAAGATTAAATATTGTTCTGCTTTTATTGTTTGGCTGTTTTAGTTTAATTAATTTAGGTGTAAATTAAATCAGATGGTGCTTTTCAATTCTTTCAGCAGTTTGAATAGTCTCAAGGTTCACGAGTAAGTGTAAAGTTCCCTCTCTGAATACCAGCAGCAAGTGATGAAATTCACTTCTCACAGTAAATGTAGTTACATGAATATTTGTAGAATTAAACCACAAAATTCAATGAGAAGAACAACAATAGTGTTACAGGATTAAATATAATTTTCTCAGATGTTACGAAGTTGTTCTTGCTTACACATCCATCCTATTTTTATTTCTAAGGGTAAAGTCTTCAAATTAATGTGTTTCTAAAATGTAGATGAGAGAGACAATGGCTATTCCTCTTTATGCCATTTCCAACTTGCTCTGCTGAGCCCTTTTGTTTATTCATCAGAATTATTACACTTACCCACATTTCTTCTGAACTTCCATTGGAAACTTGCTGTCTAAAGCTTTATTGGCAAAATCTCAAAAGCTTATTTAAACTTCTGTCAATTTATGTACTCATTTGCTTATTTTTATTATTTTCAACCTCACTAGAAAATTTCTATTTGCCATGACAATTATGTATGAATATAACTTGCTTGTTACAATGTGAAGACAAAAATCTTTGGATATCAGAAGAAATTCTTGAACCAGATAATTTAAAAAGATAAATCAGCATTTTTAGATGCAGTTCGCAAGTCATGACACTTAGGCAATTTAACTTTACAATATTCTCTGAAGCTTTAGGAGAATGTACATAAAAATGGAGTTTAGCTCAGTGTTTCACAAGCTTTCTGGAAATGGGTTGAGGAGAGAGCATGGTCATCTGTGGCTCCAAAGCAAAGATTAGCTCCTTGGAATCTCATGTCCAGCAGCACTTGTTCTGTACAGCAAAGAGAGTGCCAAAGCTGAGGGCCAAAATGCTGCTACACAAATAATTCTTAATGAAAGCTCCAACAAAACGGACCCATCTCTGCCATCAGCTTTCTCATTTAGGAGCTGACCTAATTCATCCTCCTTCTCATCTGCTGCCCCTCATTATCCAGGTGGCCTGATGTGCCACATTACAGCCTTGGTAGATATATTCCTTTTCAAAAGCACACTCCCCAGATCAGAGATGTTTCTTTTGCTTTGCTTTCTGACTCCCTGACATTTGCAGAGATGTGCCAGTGCATCTGAGCCCAAAAACAAGAAGGTAGAAAACACATGAAGTTCCTTTTGCCTTTCATCTATTCAGCCTTTGTAGTCAGACAAGATTTCTATTACATTGGCCTTTCTTTTCTTCTTCTGCTTTTTTTGTTTTTATTTTGCTTTCATTTACCCTGATCTTATTAAAGTTGTGCAGCTCTTTCTTGAGTCCTGCCAGCAGAGTTCTTAGCAAGTCTCCTCATGCTGTGACTCTCTCATGTAAAACATTCTTTA
Source organism: Ceryle rudis (assembly GCA_033439905.1). Taxonomy (NCBI): domain Eukaryota; kingdom Metazoa; phylum Chordata; class Aves; order Coraciiformes; family Cerylidae; genus Ceryle; species Ceryle rudis. The sequence continues at coordinate 26,756 of JAAGNO010019370.1, forward strand.
GCACTTTGTCGCTCGGGTTCTTCTGAACTGTATTCCTGTTACATCAAGATGCACTTGATTGAAAATGGTGATGCAATTTTAAAACACTGCTGAAAATAATTATTTTACTCAAACCCAGGTGTATTTTCGGAGGGTAGTGTAGTCTCCTTATCCCATCTTGAAGTTATCCTTCATCAGTCTTTGATACAGAGATTGCTGTTGCCTGTGTTGTAGTAATAAACTAGCAGACAGATAATGGGAGTCCTGCCTTTTTCTGCATTGCACTAGAAGTTGGCCAAGTAATAAGGTTATCCTGTACTTGTGGCTTGAGCCTAAAATAAAGACTTTTATTATTACATCAAACTTACAGAGATTATCAGTAGACAATTACTTGACCAGTCATCTATCTATGCATTAAATATGTGTTTACAGAAGGTCCTGACTTCTGGTGCTTCATCTTTCTACTTTAATCTATGATTAGCATCTGCAAAGGTGTAACCACGCCTGCCTGCAGTTCATGCTTGCAGCATTTGTTTCTGAGAGGATGAGAGACTCTAAATGGAATTATATTGATGAGGCAGTCATGATAACAGTCCTGATAGACGTGTTTATCCTTCTACAAAGAATCAGGCAGGCAGAGAGCCCTACACAGAGAGCAGGCAGCTTACAAGCTGTGACAGTACTACCTCTCAGAGGTTTCTGGGCAGAACAAGCAGTTAACTGAGATGCAGAGAACAGAACTGCATTTCCTCCTACCCTGTCAGGCAGTGTTCTTTCCAGCATTTCATATTGTGTGTAAAACACCTAGAGTAGCTGCAACATCCTAAAATGTCCTTTTGCCCTCTATAATCAACATAAGGAAATTTTTGTTATGCAAAATTTAATCTGGCTTTCCTTCCCTTGCAATTACTGAATCTACAAGTGTCGTACACCAGGATTTTAAAGCTATAAGTAAATTTTATTTATCAATTGATTGTCATCTCTGCTTGTTGGGGGCTATGAAATGGGCAATTTATATGCTACTTTCAGAGGGGTCACAAACATTGGTTATGATTAACTGAGTTCTGTATCCGACAGCAACTAATTTTTTTCAACTTTTGGTGCTTTGGTCTGTATCTTGACTCTGTAAAACCTCCAGTTGGGAGGTGAAAGAAGTTTTCAGTATATGCCTGAGAATGAAGTCATGAGAATCAGTGTTTGCTGAGCATTTCTGAAAGTCATGTGACTTATTTAAAGGTTCTTATTAATCTGTTAGATTTCAGCTGATCAGCTCTTCTGTCACTATCTGCATTCTAGCTTGGACACCAAAGAGCCTGACAAGACCAACCAGTTGAGAACTAGTCTGTAAAACTACTGGATGATACATTGCATCCAAGTGAGTGTAAGAATTAACCCATCAGTTGCTTTGGGCCACTTATTGTTTGCATATGTGAGCTGGGCAGTTCTGATTCTGATGCTTGCTGCTTTGTTTGAGCAGCTGTTTGTATTTTGTATTCTCTGCTCTTGCTCTGTCCCTTTGGTTTGGAGCCAGACTCCTGACCAGCAATCCTGTACTCCCTGCAGAACAACCTTTGTGGTCATATTTGACTCCTTATTTTTCTGACTTTTAACAATGTTATTACCTTGCCTTTCAACTTTGCAACCACCTTAACTTCTTGGTTCCTAACCTTGCTTTTATACAGTGTTCCTGCACGCTTACAGTTCTGAGCTGCAGAACTCAAACAGAAAAAAAAAAGATTTAATGTTGTGCAGTGACTGTACTACAGCTACAGTTCTCTGATTCTGCCTTTCTTAGAACAGCGAAACTAAAAGTCTTGTTTTCCAAGTCTGAGTGACTCAGGAGGTTCACTTAAAGGCTTAGGTTTTCAAATTTAAGAAAGAGTTCTCCTTGCTTTTACATCTCAACTGAAGCAATGAAATATGATAGTCATCTAGCAATAGGATGCTCAGAAGTGTTGACAACAGAAGCTACTTTAGAATTTCATGCTTGTAATTCACAAATGTTGCTCTCGGCATCCCCTTTCCAGTTTTGTTTCTCACACTTGTTTCTCTAATTGTTTACATAGTGTTTGATAGATTACTGGGAGGTGAGAGCCTGGCTTCCCATAGCAGAATTTGGCTATACTTTCTAATCATGTGTTTTGTTAACTTTTATAGATGCCTATCACAATTATGGCTTTAGAACTGTGATTAAAAAAATGTAAGTGAAAAATCTAACCTACATAAATATCACTTTGGCATTGTTCAGTACTTTTAGAATAGTAGCTTCAGGTATTTTACAAGAAATATATGAACTCTTGAGAATATCACCTCTGAAACATGAAATGGAAGCTTTTATCTCTGCTAAAAACCAGGTCAGGTAATTGAAACTGCTTCCCTACAGCAACATGGTGGAAAAACATGACATGAATATAGTTTTGAACTTTTTTGTCTGCTCTTGTATTGAGACAAGGCCATGTCTCTCTGGAAGTCCAGATGTTTTTGACAGTATAGACCAGGAAAAATAAGGAGACTGAACTCTGATGTGAAATGCTCAGAATGTCTCAGTGTCGGTACACAAATCTTACCAAAAGCATTTCATTCTGTGAGACTACTCTCCCTCCCATCATTTAAATGATCCCTTTTAAAAGTTAAAGGATTGATTGGATCTTTGATGATCTGAAATATCCAAGACATAAATGATTGTCACCCCATTGTGATATGAGCCTTGTGCAGTAAAGATATTTTCAGCCTAATTTTGGATACATTACTCAAGTTTTGATGTACCAGTTTGAGGTACCAAAGGTGGTCTGAATTCCAGAAAAAAATTACTCAACATTTTGTGATTCCAGTGTTTGAAGCTGAGAGGGAAAATACTTGCATGCATTTCACAGAGAAATGTCCATGGTATCTCTTAGACCTCAACAGGGTCTTAATAGTCATAAATGCATTTTCCTACCAGCTGGTTTATGCAATATGAAAATGTTGATTATTAAAAGAACATATAATTAACTTCAAATGAATCTTTAAATTACATTCAATTGCAATTAACCTTAACAGAGTTAACCAGCTATGGTTACTTAACATTTATATAATTGTAGGTGCTTTTGCATTAAAATAAACAGTGTATTAGTGAAATAGTAGCTTTCTTCTGTCCTTTTTTGGCAGATACAATAGAGAACTAAATGATAAAAGGTTATAAAGCTATTGTGATGATAGATGAATTAACAACATGAGTTGTTCATCTTTGGTTTGGAATGTATTTATACGGACCCAATGTAATATTAAAACAACATCAAAATTTCTCTCTCCACCTGGAAATCATGAGTGTTAAAACCCTACTGTAGACAGACAGTGCCTCCTAACACACCCACCCCCCACCCAAAGTCTTGGGTAAGTCGTTGCTGATAACCAAATTGGACTGTATTGAAGATTCTAAGAAGGGGTCTTCATGAGAAATAACCTCTTAACATAACTGTTGAAAGAGTAGTGTTAGAAACAACCTTCAAACTGAAAAAAAAATCTTGCTTTCTTATCCTTCGTCTGTGTTTCCTCTTCAGTTTCCTCTGAAGCTAGTAAGTGGTCTTAAGTATCTTAGAGAATGATTTGAAAAAGCTTATTAAGGGCTATGTGTTGACGTGGCTTTTGCGTAATGCCACTTCTAAAGCTTTTAGTGTAGCAGAGTGTCGTGCTGTTTAAATTCAGGGAAACTTTTAATATCTGGGCTTTTAGTAGAAAATTCTACCTTGTCTGCTTAGTCCTTCATAGAGCATTGAGGACACCTTAGAAAGTGAAAGGCCAGTTTTCACGGGTGTGGTATTCACTGTCATGCTCAGATTTTTGAAGAGCCCTTGGCTGTTATTTAGATGATAAATAAGAAATAAAAACTCAAGTAAAACCACACTTCCACTTACATTTAACCCCTTAGAGCAAGAATGATGTAAGCGGGAAACTGCAGTGTTTAGGTACAGAGAATGAAGTTCTTAGGCTGGAATAGCTACAGGCTACCTTTATTCAAGGTAAATTGTAGTGTTATGGTCTGGTTGTTAATATTTATGCAGTATTATGAAGATGAATAGTATAATAGACAACATTGTATTGCTACAGTGATTGGGACTACTGCTATAAAATAGTCTAGTATTTTTTAATAAGGGTGGTAATTGGAAAATTATCCATCAGGGATGTAACCAAGATGGAAAATGAGCAACATGAATTAAAAAAAAAAAAAAAATTCCTCCGAGACAAATAAACACTCATTGGCAAACACTTATTTTATTAAATTAGCTCCCTTTGCTCTCTACTTGTTTTTGCTGGGTTTTTTTTTTTTTGTCTTTTTAAATGTCAGTAGTATGTATTATATCTTTTAAAGTTCACATTTGTGCCTTCCCTAAAGCTCAGCTGACTTTTCAGTTGCCATCTGACATAATGAAACTGTGGCATGCACTTTTTTTAGAGCGCACGTTTCCCTTTTTCTCAATCTGCTGCTGTCGATACAGTTCATAAAAACATAGATGCTGGTAAGATCTGGATTTCAGATTTTGTGCCTGTAGTCCTTGTCATGGAGAGAGTTGCTTTATACTGATTACTGGTGAGGTTGCAACACCTCACAAAGAAGGAAAAATAGTTTTATGGTCTTGTTTTGTATATGGTTTTCAGGGTGGAAAATGTGTGTTAAGCATGAAAAATGAGAAGATTACTGATATAGTGGGGAAAAAAAATACACCCTGGAAAGAGAACATTGGACCATATTACCTGTTTGCCATCCTTTACTCAAAGATAAGCTGAAAGTTGTTGTCTGGTCTTACTTTGACCCACGTTTCATATAGTCTTTGAGGTGAAATAATATGCTGGGTCTTGGCGACAAGGGCACTTCATGTATCTCCTGAAATACTGGGAGCTTACAAGAGTCTTTGACTGATCTTCTGTCTGCAGTAACAGCTTTCCTTATGGTTTTCTGGTGCTATACACCCAGGATAGTAATCTCTCTTCTGGCTTTGATGCAAAGGGAAACCACAACATGACTGAAAACACAAATGATTTTGTCCTGATTTGGCTCTTATATCATCTAAAGATTTTTATCTGTGCTATGGCAGCTTTCTGTGGTTATAAATGCTTTGTCAGTCCTGTCACCTTCTACCAACCAGACCACACTTGAGTGTGGATGCCACATCATCTATAATTATACTGTAAATATAGGTTATTTATTTCTGAGGAGTAGAATGTTTTCCAGTATTTTAGATTCTTTGATACTTTTGGGTGATTCTCTTTCATATGACTTTATGGAAATTTTATCAGGCAAAGCTGTTGTCCAGACACACATTCTGTTACCCCTGTTGTGAAAAGCTCCTCTTCCTCTGATGGAACCTGTAAGGTGATGATATTAGCACCATTTAGGCCATTTACAGCAAAATGCCTCTTAGGAGTGATAAATTAAGTCACGATGAGGAGGAGATGGTGGGACAAATGCAAGTGAGGGACTTGAAGGAATTCAAGCCAGATCAAGTCCTGTGATCCATAGCACCTCCTGCTGATGCATATGACAGAGGAACTAGCAGAGTGGATTTTACTGCATTTCCCTGACAGGCTTTGGAAAAGCCTGCTGTAAGGCTAAGAGACCTAAAGACAGCCTAGGAGAAGAGCAGCTGAACTAGGCAAAAAAGGCCCATGGAAAGTCACAGACTTCACTTGAAAGTTCTTCATGTGGTAAAGTTGTGTGGTATGTTTTTGACAAGTACATAAGCAGATCTGTAAACAAATGAACATCTCTTCAGCTAGTTCTGTACTGCTTTCTTTTCATACATTAAGCTATATGAATTAGCCATTAATTTTCTGGAATGGATCAAAGTTCACGTACAAAATGATGAAGCTTCACAGGAAGCTGTTGACATGTGAGAAGCTGACACCCCAGGATTTACAAGTAAAAGTAAGTCATTAGCAAAGTTTTTACAAGGCACTATCCTCAGCTAATTAGATCTCTTCTAGTTATATTTGCCTAACAAGTGGAGGAAGGAAGAGTAGAATAAAATAAATAAATAAACACCAGTGAAAAGAGGAAATTAGAAGAGCAATAGTTAAAAGTTGTTAATTGAACCATTAAGAAGTTCATTATCAAGCAGCACTGTAGCAATAGGTTGCCCTGTGCTAATTGCATACACTGAAGCAGCACAGAACAGCTTGGATCTAGCCATGAACTTTGGGCTTAGAGGAGTGTTCTTGTAGGTGTGAAAGCAAGTATGTGTGGAATACTAATTAAAATTCCTGGGTCTTGGCTTCACTTTAGCCTGATTCAGTGGCTTAGTTTCCTTTCTCTATTTACCTGAACAAGTATTAAGGTCAAATACTTGACTGTCCATCTGTCTGTCTTTGTGGCCGGTGCCAGGAGTGCCACACAGAATGGAGGTCTGTGGCTCCACCAGAATTAGCCCACGCAGGCAGCCCCAGGGAGACACACTAGCTGTAGTCTCAGTTTGCTCCTAAAAGCTCATCTCAGTCAGTGCATTGCTAGTGCACTGCAACAGTCAAACTTTAGGTCTGTCAAGTACTGTTAGATCTTTGGCTGAAAAATGACAGTTCCCTTTCTAGATGGTACTTTCTCATTGTAGGCCTTTGATGAAGTGCACTGGCAAAGCAAGGATAGGATGTGATGCCACTTGTAGCTGAACTCTAAAATCTGTTTTTCTCAAGCACAACTGTGCTGATCTTGCACAGATCTTGTACCATGCTGCAGCAGGTACAGAAGCCACCTTAGCTTAAACCAGTTTATTTCTGTCTTTTCTTATGAAAAACACTCATTAAGAGCTAATTATTAATACTGGTTTAAAAATAGATGACTGACGCTTCTTGCTGAGCAGCAATTCTAGAGCACAGATAGAAAATCCAGTCATTCAGTTAAAATGGCTGGTTTTTTTCTGCTGACTGAAGTGTAAAGGGAAAATACGTTCCATGTTCAAAAAGATACATAGTTTGCATTTCCTGACTCCCCTGATACTCTTCAAAGATATTATATTTCTCTGTCTCCTCCCTGTATTTTTGTTATAAACTCAATATTTGTAAGGATTGTAAGAGAAGCTGCATGTGCAATTCTCGTCCCATTGTGCATGACTCTGTGCCTTAGTAATGAATGAATGCAGAACTGAACCTCACGGTGGCAGTGCTAGTCCCTGTCCTTCCTGCTTTTCCCCAGTATGGAAGATTTCTGCTAGACTAAGCCAAGAATGGTTTTAAGTTGCTCTTTGACATGGCTAATAGTGCCTTCTACTTCTCACCAGCCTACTCTGCTGACCTGCTAAGCTCTATCTGTCTCTGAAGAGTCTGTAACTGGAAGCAGACCTGAGCCTGGCATGCACTGCCCTGAAGGGTTACAGCATGGGCTCTTCTATTAGAGAGGGCAAAACAGGATTTAAAGTTTTAAAAAGAAAAGCAGAGGCCTCACAGGGAAAAATGTGGAACTTTGTTCTTTAAGCACGCTGTGATCCAGTTTCCCATCTGAAGAAGCAGGACCTGTCACAGGGTTGCTTACAGAGTAAATTAATTTATTGTAATGGCCTTGTGTTCTCTAGCCACAGAATTTACTTTTTGTCGCAGCCTCATACTTTTTAGTATCAAATTTTCTTAATGTGGTTATATTACTTAGTAATTGTGCATCTGCAAGTGATCAAAGTGGAACTCAATTTAATCCTGTTGATTCTGCAGTAGGTTGGAGAAATGAAAACCAACTCATTTCTCTTTGTAGGGAAGACTGTGAACTCTATAATTGCTTTGCTACCATAATATCTTGACAATTTTGTCAAAATGTCTCAGAGCTCAGTGCTTTTGCTGTGCATTTTACCATTTTCTGCCTTCTGGCATCCATTGTTATAATTTCTGTTTTAGAGCCCTGCCTGTGGCTGAACTCTGACCTCACACTTTTTCCAAAAGAAGCTGAGTGCAGTACAGTGCTGCATCAATTGATAGCCTGCTGAGAGCAGGGCAGAAATATGTGTAAAGCCCAAGAGTAGAATGAAACCAGAAGTTCAGTTACTGATCGGTGGAGGTATAATGCTCCAAATGCTGGACTCAGTGCTGAAGATAAGCACCAACAAATTATTTATCAAGTAATACGTTCACATGTAAGTGGCGGTGGGTGTCTTTGCTAGAGGAGATGAGGATGTGGCTGAGACATAGGATAAAATTAATTTGGCAGTGGAATTTAAAGGTTGCAGTAAACACAGTTTTGTCTCCATTGTGTTAGTGAGTAAAAATGTCACAGCTGGGGTTAGGAACTGAGAGTGTCGTTCAGTGGTAGTCTGTAGTGCCATATCTGATGACAGCAAAAGGACATAAAGCCCTTACTATTGGGTGAACAAATTATGTATATGGTATTTTTCTCTTTTTAATAACCAAAAAAAAAAGCAAAATGCAAATCAGCTGCTGATGGTTCTTTTCTCCTGCCTCTAGGCTCACTAAATATTGTGATATTGTAGTAGACTTAACCTGGCTACTAAAATTTATTTTCTTTCAGTAATTTTGAATCAATTAGGGGAGATTCAAAGGAAAATATTAACATAAGTGGTTTGGTGGCTTCTTGCTATGTTCACCACCACCTCTTGTCCTTTTACATGCAGTCATAGGGTTGTTTCTTCTGTTCTGTCTTCACAAATGTTCTTCCTCTTTTCAGTTATCTTTTATTGTGCATGTTGTTCTTTCCTAATGCAAAAAGCACTGAAGCAAGCAGAGACCATGCATTCAAGGCTGGAAAGTGGCTGCATACATCTAAATTTAAAAATTAAATATGTCTGAAGCTTTTAGTCCCAACTCCTCACTCCAAAATGGTCTGCATTCCCCTTTGGAAGGAGTGTGTTCAGAGGAGCATGCATGCAGTTAAATAGGCTGCCTGCAGGAAGGACATTAGTAATGTCTTAAGGTCCTGTCATTCATTTGCATATTTATCCTTCCGAGCTAAAGAAGAAGACAAGTGTTAAAATCCCATTTCCTTGTATGTCTTTTTGTTATATTAGCCTGTTTATTATCATCTTGTTCTAGCAAGATGTATACATCTGATTTATCTGTTCCCCTAAATACAGACACTTCCTGCAAGATAAGAAGTTGATACGGTGACTCTGTGGTTGGCAATGTGTGAGCCTTTGCACAGCGTTGCCGGGAGAGATGTGATTCTGTGGCATTAGTACACAGACATATTAAATCTCATCATTCAGTGAGAGATCCTTCATGTTGACCCTTTATGTTTTCTACTCCTGCTCCCTTGACATAGTGCCTGCATTTTCAGCATCTGCAGCAGAGGACTGTGGTTTTCCCACACACTCTCAGAAGCCACTGACAAGGTATGACTGTCCAGCCGTGCCTGGGAGCTCCTGGTAACTGAGACTCAGGCATGTGGTTATAGATTTTGGGAAAGATGATTTTGTTGCAGCTGGGGATAGCACCATGTAGAGTAATTGTGGGAAGGTGTCATCCATCAAGCGTGATCCCTGAGGTGATGAAGGCTCATGGTGCAGGTGTTACTGACCTGTATTCGTACTTCTGGTAGGCATTGGCTTAATGACCCTTGAGAAAGCATTCAGGACCAGATTCTGGAAAGCTTCTGGAGGCTCAGTTGGGAATGTGGATGTCTCAAACCAAAATGTGAGGTGGAACACAGAGCCTTGGATAGACTTTGCAGAACTACCTCGTTATTTAAATTTACTGAATGATAATATCATCTCATGTTTTCTTTGTTTTGCAGAAGTGTTTAAGATTAATAGGTGCTTACTGAGTACTGAGGGAAGGAAAATCTCCGCCTGTTTCTCATTACCTCACTCGGTTCGGTTGGTTTTATTCCCTTGTAACTGCTTACATCATGTTTTGGTAGATCGCCCAGCCAGAATATTATTCACCTAGTGTTAGGAGCTGCTGGAAGGAGAACATACACAAATGCAACATGCTGTTTTAAAACGTTTTGTAATGCATCATCTTCTTGAAATCTTGACACAATTAACTGGGTATGAAAACTCATTTGCCTATTGAACTGACCCTGTGCCAGCCTGTTTAATTTGGACGGAACTGTTTCTCCATGCTTGGAAAGTATAAACAGTAAAAATTCTCAAATGGGTCTAAGTTCTTTGAGCAACTTGATTGCTGTTGTTCTCAGTAATAACATTATCTTGGCACTGGACTACACAGATGAAATGAGTCATTCTGAGTGTAAGAAAATCATAGGCCTGTTCAGTCTTTTCTGGGACAAAGAAATATTATACTTGGACTATCCTTTCTTCCAGTGCCAGTAATAAAATTTCTGCTTCTCTGTAGAACAATGAAATGATGAGTACATACTTTGCTCATCATTTCAAATTAATATTCTAGGATATACGAATGAATTCGATGCTCCTGAAAACGAAGCCACTCTTAAGATTCATAGAGAATTTGGCTTGTTATGTAGCCATATGCACATAATCCCAAAAGGCATGAGTTCTTAGCACAAAACTGTTGTAATTGCCTTGTTCCTATCCAACACAGTAATTTCTGTGGTTATGGTTTTTTTTTCACCCTGTTTACCCAAGTTTTAATACAGTGTCTATCCCTTTGGTACTTGGATAAGAGCATAAAATTACTGCACTGGCTAGCTGCAGGTGCCCAGTGATGACTAAGAACTGGGTTAAGCCTGTAGTAAAAACTGTTCCAGCATCCAATGGTATGTGGCTCAAAAATTACCTGGAGGTAGTATCTTTGTACTTAGTAAATCATGATGGATTTTTATTCTGGGATTTAGTTCAACTGCCTTCTGAATCCTTGTAAACATGTAGCAGCTGCCATGTCCTCTGACAGTGAGCTCAACAGCTTAACTCTGTGAGGAAAAATCTCCAACTATTTCTTTTGTACCTGCAGCCTGCTATTTTCCTTTGATTTCTCCTTGTTCTTGTATTAGAAAAGCGTGTGAACAATGCTTCCATGTGCATCATCTCCAGGTCCATCAGAATAATACTGCCAGTGTATTTTCTTTCTGATCTGTAACTTCCCTGTTACAGAAGTTTGGATGATGATAGGTCTGTACTATCCTTGCCAGGTTGTCTTCTTCAGTGGGTGCAGCTTCAACAGAGCTGTGCCTATATGTGAGAGTCACTGTTAGCACAGAGCATCTTCCATGTGAGGATGCTTAGTCCTAGTTTGAAATGTATCCTTATTATGTGAGGATCAGACTACTCTCAAGTAGAGAGTGCACATCATGCCAAGTTGTGCAACGATATTTTAATCTGTGCTTGGAAGAGCTATGCGAGACCATTTACCTTGTGACTTAGAGTTAAATCACTTAAAGGGTAAGTTTAATCTTGAGGTATTTTTATTGCATGATGTTGTTGAAATAATGAAACTGGTTTAATGGGAGGTGCATTTAATAAACTGAATCTCAAATGAGGATCGAAATCATGTAGGGTTTTCTCTCAGTTAATAGCAATACTAGTTCAGTTTCTGAACTGCATCATAATATGGAGATGAGATTTCTCTTCGATATTGCAGTGGATATTGAAAGATGATTGATGACTATTTTTTCTGGTACTTTCACTGCATGCCAACTGTATTAATTGGTAATTGTTTTAAGATACACCTCTACCTATTTGAAATTGGTATGAGGGGGATAGTTGCCTTAAAATGACAGGTACTGAGTGTTGTGAAGGTGAGTTTGAGTCTTTAATTTACTAGACCCAGTAAAGGCTTAGATGTTGCCTCTAAATTGCAGCATTTTACACTTGGTATCCAGCTGTTCCCATGGCTTGAGTCAAGAAGCTTGTTAATCCTGATGACTTCCAATTTACTGCACAATAAGTAACAGGCTTAAGAAGCAAAGTCTGACGGAACAGGACTTATTTATTCAACCCTCAGCTTCCACTGACAGTGCACTTCATTGCCTTTAGACTGTCTCTGCTCTCCATAGCTCAAGGCAGGCAGCAGCTTACATCTCTCTCTTTGCCATTTCAAGCGTAGCACCTGGATTCCTTAATGGGCTATCGCTCAGGCTCCTTAAGGAGACATTTCAGCAGATTCTATCATTAGTACGGCTGACAGCCAAAGACAGATTGCCTTCGAGATGACGGGGCTTTGATTGGCTGCTGCCTTTCAGGTAGTTGCTTAAATTTAGGCAAAATGGCCATAAAATGCCTCCAAATTAGAAAAATAGAGCAAAATTCTCTGTTATCCTGCTGCCAGCAATAGCAAAATGCAAAATGTTGTACATCAGTTCCTGTTCAGTGTAGTTTTCATTTTATATGCTTTTTGCACTGAAGCAAAGGACATGGGTAATTCTGACTAGGTTAACTTTGTGTCCCTTTCCAAAATATTGTTTGTTAGCAGAGTGGTTCATTAACAGTGTCCCCTATTACTGAAAGTGGTGGATTCTATGCCTCTCCTGCCACAGGAGGTGGGAACCTAAGAGCTCAACTCTGTGCAGATTAAGAAAGCATATAAATAAGAACAGAAGAATCTTTTTTTTTATGAAGTAATCTTTCAGATGTTTCTGTCTGTATTTATTTTAGAATATTAAATTGATTTGCCCTTGCAAAAAGATTTTTCTCTCTACTGATCATTCAAAGTATGAGAAGAAAAATTTTGCATTTTACCTCTTCTTCTAATTTTAATGGTAGAGGGTATCAAAAGATTAAAGCAAAAAATTCTTTACTAATCTTGTCTACCACAGTGCCAAAGTCTTAAATTTCTTTCTAAACAAATATTCTTGGTTTTCTGTCTGTGACTGCATAATAAGAAAAATGATCAGGAATTCAACCCTATGCCACACTTGGTGTAGTCCCTGAATGGCTGGGTATCTTCTTAAAAGCCCCAGGGTACAGGAGGTTCAGTGTTGAGGGAATCATGAGTGTGGCTTCTTCTGGAAGTGCAAGGGAAAGCGTAAGAGCCCCAGCACATAATCTGTGGAAAAGTTGAAGATACATTCTTCAGATTCTGTGTCCTCAGCGCTGTCTGTTTTTCCACAGGAGAAAGCAGTCTGTGTGTGTAGAATCTCTCATCTGTGTACTTGGTCTCCCATGCTCCAGACGTGCTGGACTAACCATGCACCGTCAGACAGGCCATATATTGTCTGGATGGACTGACTCTTTCTTACATGAGCAGTGAGTCCAGAGTCTGGTGTAGGCA
>JAAGNO010019370.1:39929-51645 GCA_033439905.1 Ceryle rudis
GTCAGACAGGCCATATATTGTCTGGATGGACTGACTCTTTCTTACATGAGCAGTGAGTCCAGAGTCTGGTGTAGGCATTTGTTAGGAAAGCCAGACAGATTGCTGCAATACGTAAAGAACACGTAAACATGAAAAGCAGTAGTCTAGGGTTTGAAGCAGTAATGCTGGCAGAAGTGTTTGAATACTGCTGCTTCCAGATAAGTGAATGAAAGCAAAATGAACTCTCACATTTTTTCATTTTTCTTTTCTGCATCATTTACTTTGCACACCAAAATTAAAAGAAAATGCTTATTCCATTGCCAAAGAAATTTAAACTTTGGCTACAGAAACTAGAAGTAAATGTATACTTTCAGAACTGTCCTCTCTTCTTTGTTTCATGGAGAGGTGGATCACAAAATTCCTGTATCTTAGGATATTATGGGTTGCTCTTACACTTTTGTATCCAAAGTAGTGCTGCTGAAGCCAGCAGACTGGATGGTGGTGCCATCACAGTCCTAAAAACACCTTGTCTTTACATTTTATCAGTGGCTCCAGATGGCAGGTGTCTTTGCATCCTTCCCTGTCTGAAGAAGAATTCCAGGGACTGGGATGAGAACAGCTGTCTAAGACCCTGTGGGCAGTAAGGGATACACAGGATGTAGTGCTATAGAAAGCTGTCACAAGTGTTATCTACCTTCTCTTTTCTTAGTTATTAGGCCTTTTGTAACTGTTTAGAACTTGCGGGGTTGGGAAGGAGGATTGGCAGGGGGAGCATGTCAGGTGCAGGTGACACCAAGAAGTCAATCTGAGCACAGAAGACTGGAAATTTTAACTGCAGATTTAGCTTCTCTGTATGTAGCTTTTTTAATAAGGAGCCATTTGATTTTTCTAAGTCACTGTATTTTTCCAGATTCTTTCCTACCCAGCAGTATTTAGAATAGGCTTTGCTTTTAGTGATGAGATTTCATTCTGAAGAAGTAGGTTATAAAAAAAATCTTCTTTTGGTTCTCCTCTTTGAAGGACAACTATGTGGGTTACATGTTAGATAACAAGGTAACCACATGGAAGTGAGATGTTGCTTCTGCTTATTGAACAGTCAGATTACTGCTTCCTTCCCTCAACACCAGGTCCTCAAACACACTTCACTCATCAGTTATTATCATCCAAATCTTGCACTTTGGTAGAAATAATATTGGAACTCTATTTCCTGCCCTACTCAGAGGGTTGAGTCAGGTAGCTCAGTTGATTTTTTGACTCGCCATTTTACAGACGCTGCAAATCTATTGCTTGGCAATATATGAAGCTTTTATGCTGTCCTGTTGGCAGGAACTGAGAAAAGATACTGTCATGAGAATGAGATCTAAAATCTCCAGAAATAAAGACTACTGTCTTGTAAAAGATTATATTTTCACCAAACATGGCAAGGCACTTGATTTGTAAGAGTCAGGTTGGAGTCTTTTCTCCTGCTTATAGCAGGGAGGGAAGATGGCTCCTCTGCTGCCTTAGGACTGGGGATTGAGCTGGATAGGTGGCCTCCTTGGTGTCAAACAGAAGAGATTTTATACTGTGGTGAGGAATCATGTTTGTAACAACTTACGTCCTTTTAAATAAGTGGAGTCATGTATGTTATCCCTTCAGCAGGAGGTGCAATAGCTGTGGTAGAACATTTTAGGTAACCTTAAGTCTTACTAGTAATACTAAATGAAGTCCCAAAGAGGTATCTGTAGCTGATCTTTCATGTCACCAGTTTCATAATGTAAGACTGGACAGACCACATGGGACAACAAACCCATCCCTGTTCTGTCCCTAGTAACACAGGTAATGGACGTTAGGCTCCATTACCCGAACAGACCATTTTCAGCTCCTCCCTTCTTTTCCTGACATTTTTTCATCACACATAAAACATTCCCTTCAGCACCAAATTTCATCCAGGTTTTTCCAGGCTTGGGAGTGCAGTTGAATTAGCAGGTTTGCTCTCTGTTCTGCAGAAGGAACCTGCTATTGCTCTCCAGTGACTAACTATGAGAGTTACAATTGTCAGTGATGCCAGGCTGCTTCCCCAGAGTGTGAGGTTTTAAACATGCCATCAGTTGGTAATAACTGTAGGTCACTATTACTCTGGCCAGGATGTGAATCAGTGACCTAGAGAAGACAAGCTTAGTGTGTCTTTACTATGGCTACAAGCCATCCAGGGCTTCTTTTCAAACTATGTAAGGAAATTATCTGTACTGTTAATACGTTTAAGTATTAGTGGAGAAAATAAGATGCATTGAGCTTCGGGTTTTGCTCCCTATTTTCACTAGTGTGGTTCTGTGGCCCTTGATATATTGTTATGGGAAACCAGTGATTAATGGGCAAACAGAAAGGGGATGGCTAAAGCTTGTCTCCCTGGGAAGGCCAGGGGTCTAGCCAACCAACCATTAGAAGCTCATCACTACAGCAATAAAAGGATTGATCTCTTAGTATAGCTCCCTCAGAACTTTAACAATTACCCCATGTGCAATTATAGGCTAGCAGTATAAAGAGGCTGCTGATAAATCATGTTTTTTATTTCTGATGGCAACAGGGAAGAGAGATATTAATAAGCTGCAGCATATGGAGTTAATATAAATTGGGAACTAATGAAACAAGCTGCTTGGAGCAGTGCTGCCATTGCAAAATTTTGAATAACTTGACAGTTTCAGCCAGTTCATTGCATCTGGGCAGAGACCAGATTCTTCCCATATCAGGTGGTTTGGCTCAGGGCAAACATGCATCTTAAGCAGACTACAGAGGGCAACAGAACTGGCTGAGAAAAATGAAGTTAGAGCTTGAAGCAGTGGCCTGAGAAATGAATGGAGTGTTGTAAAGCGTATTGTACTAATTTCTCCATTGTATTAGACACAAACACCAAACTAAAATGTGATTCCTACTTCCAAGTGTTAGCAGCTTATAATTTACCACATACTAATGTATAACACAGTGTATGATAGATCTGATTAAAGATAGGCTGTGATAAACATACAGGACAGGGAGATGTTGATTCTCTCACTTCTCTTTCTGTGTTTCCATGGACTGGGGGCATGTCTACACTGAGATAAGGAGACCAGCGCTGTCTAGCTCAGTCCCATTAATTGCCTGACTTTGCTTCTCTGGCCTTAGTCCTAATAAACCTGTTTAAAATAGAGGTCTGTGGCCAGAGTTGTTTGCTCCTCCCTGGGGTAGTCTTGTAAGATAAACACTGCTTATGCAAAGGAAATAAACTGCAATGGTAAATTGATACAGAATCACAGAATGCTAGGGGTTATAAGGGACCTCTGGATCTCATCTATTCCAACCCCTCTGCTAAAGCAGGTTCACCTACAGCAGGTTGCCCAGGACTGTGTCCAGGCAAGTTCTGAATATCTCCAGAGAAGGAGACTCTACAACCAATCTGGGCAGCCTGTTCTGTCAAGTGCCAGTGCTCTGTCACCCTCAAAGTAAAGAAGTTATTTCCTTACATATACACTGTCTCCAAGAAAGAGCCTTAGTGACCCCGTTCTACCTCACACAAGATAGATACCCAAAGCTTTTGCATATTCTCCCTCTGCATCCTCTTTCAGATAGAGTAATTTTCTTTCCTTGAGCTCTTCTCAGTTCATTTCACAGAGCTCCACAGGGCTTTCTTTAGAAATCAGCCCAGGGAAATTCTGTCTGTTAATGTAGTTCTTCAACTTCCAAAAGTCTCAAACATTTTACCTTGAATAATGCAATAGGGGGACATGCACGGTAATTTTGCTTTCTGTTAGGTCTGCAGGCCTGCCCATAGGGTGCCAGGTGGATTAGCAGAGGAGTTTTGCAGACTGGGGGGCATTCTCCCTTTCAGTCAGTATCGCAGCAACACTTCGGCACAGTGCTGTGGGGACCGTGGATTTCTGTATGCCCTCTCAAGTGGTTTTGGAAGCTTTATGTTTTTTAGCAGCTTTAGGGTGATAAATTAGTAGCAGTATCACTTGATACTAGCTCTGTTTACTGCCAGAAAAGCAGTCAGTGGGGTTAATCTTTGTACAAGCCACTTGTTCTGGGGTCTAGAAACATCACTAACTGTGCAGTCCTAATTCTCTGATAAATCAGCTACCACTAGATATGCCACACAACACTACAGATACTGCAGAATAAATGAAATATAAATTTGAGTGATGTAATAGAGGAAAATGTCAACTTCTCACCCCCAGGATTTTTTTTTTTCTAACAGTTTTTAAGCAACTGTAAAGAGCTAACTGAATAAACTCTCTGATTTCTTCTTCCCCATTGACCTGTATTTATTTTTCCTTTTGGGTCTTACACAGTATTGCTAAAATAAATGGGCGTTGATCTGTGTGCTTATTTAATTGCCTAATTGTGTGTATTCTTCTGCTTTCCATATAACCAGCTTCATGGAAACCCCATTACTGTAACTGAATTCTTGAAATTTATGTGCATCAAAAAAACCTGACAGCAAAGACTGTCAAATCATCCTTTTGTTTTGCCATTTCTCAAAGATAGATATACTTTCACGAAAACTTTTGAGAAAATGACTACTTGATTTGCATCATAAATGCAAGACTATTGTAATGAAGTTTTCTGAGATAATTTATTTTCTTTTTTTACCAACTTCAGTAACAGTAAGGATTTAAAGAAGTCAGCAGAATCTTAGTTTTCAATGCAACAAAGATAACTACACTTCAGACAGGAGTGCATTTTATTCAAAATAAAAAGCTATAGGGGAATGTAGGGCATTTGAGAAGAAAACTGTTCTGTGCCCCACTCTAGTGGTTGATCTATACAAAAAAAATGTTTATGAGTTTAGGTGAGTTCCTAGGTCTAAAAGAAGTAGTCAAGAGCTGCTGTTGGCCTGTCTAACCATGAGGGTCTCTGCAAGGTTAGCATGAGAATTTGTCCTCATCTCTTTCCTCTAAACAGTAACTCCCTTGTGCACAGAACCAAGAGCTCAACTGATCTTGCTGTAGCAATATGTGCATCCACTCTTAGCAACTGCTTTCTTTTCGTTCTCCTTTCATGACCCGAGTTCCTCCTGAGGGAAGAATTGCATATTTTAAAGGCACAGTTTTAAACCTACAAATATCTAGAGCATGAGAGAGTATTTAGGAAAGTACTGCTCTGTGCTTGCCCTAGTTTTATACTTTTCCCTATGCATTTGCATTAACCCTGGAGACATAATATTGAGTTAGACTAACCCTTTGTCTCACCAGGATGACTGTTTTGTTTCTGTGTATCTTCATCGGAATATATATCCAGTTTTAGAAGTTAGCAACACTCCAGGGATTTCCACAAAGAATTGTTTTTGTTCAGAGGGACTCTTCCTGAACATTCACTGCTGTGTGAAGGGTCTTTTTTGTTACTTTTGCTGTCTGCAGCATACCAGGCAGCACTACGTCTGGTTTTTTTTCATATTACACTCAAAGATACAAGGCATGAGGTCTTCGTGTGCCCTTAGAGGATAGGATGTGAAAGAAGAACTCGTGCACTCATTTCTTTTACGTGCATGAAGGGCAGCTCACAAACATAAGAGTATTTCGGAGTCTGGATTTAAGTTGTTGGCATCATTTGATGTTTTTAGGTGGCATTTCCAAAGAAAGTGTTGATGTGCACTAGCTTTAGGTAGTCTCTGAATATCCTTGAGTGTGCATGTACTAGCCTGGGGATTCATAAGCATCGTTCTCCAGAAAACAGTTTTATTTCAGCCCACATGCTGTGTGGTACTTAGTAGCTATACAGGCTTAGTAAAGTGTTTCACAAAGGTACAGTGTCGTTTCTCAGCACAGGCATACCCTGCTCAAAAGAAGCAGCAGGTAAGAGCTGTGGTCTTGGTTAGTTCCTCAGGAGAGGAACTAAAGGAGATTCAAAGAAGGTTCAAAAGCCTTTACTGAGGGTTGGGATTAATGAGGCAGAGAAATATCAGGGACTGCTATTCCTGTGACTGTGCTGCACCAAAACAGCAGGACCAGCTGTACCTCGTGAGCTCAGTGTATTCAGACCTGAGTAACTTACTACATCTTCTTTCCTGAGCATGCATCCTCTCTCCAACAGCCATTCCACAGCACAGTTCCATACAGGGCTGTGCATGTGGGAAGCATTAGGCCATTCTTCCAACCTTGCACCATCAAAAGTCTCTTTTCCATAAGAGTCTAGTCCAGGACCTATGATGGTCATGATGGAGAGGGGCTGGAATGGGGCCAGGAGGCTAACAGAGTTTGATAAGTAGCAGATGTAAAAGTGTCCTCTAGTATTTAACAGACTACAACAAGCTGACTGGTCAAAACCCCTATAATGTAGTGTACATACAGTGCAGTCAAGAAATAAGTTTAGCTGCAAATTCAAAATTACAATGTTCTGTGTGTGCCGGGGAGAGCTGAGTTACAGGTGCTGTGGGAGCTATAACCATGACTTTCTTGGCTTTGTTTGCATTTTCATTCTTTTTCTTTATGCATTCTATGTGGAAGAAGAGCCATTTTAAAATCTGAGAAAATCTTTTTGCAAGAAAACCATACCAGTGAGAGTGAGCTGTTGTAACCTAAGAAGCTACAGAGACCAGGGAGTACTTAAAACTGGAAAACAAGGAAGATTCCCTCTGCATTTAGGCACATGTTTCTGCAGTGGGCTGCCATCGTGAGCCTAAAGACTGCACAGATATCCAGGATAAAGAAAATGCTAAGGTGGTACTTCAGTGCTATTGTTTTTATTAGCAATGGAGCAAAATACTGAAAAAGCCATAACCCCTTTTTTTTCCACTTCAACTTGGCCCAGTTGTGTGATTGCTTAAACCTTATCCACCAGAGTAGTCCTTGATGATGTGCAAACTCTCCAGTTCTACTTGAAGCAAAAGTGATATTCTTTACATAAAAATAACCCATTTCCAACAAAACACGAGTCACTTTCATCCTCTTCTTATGTAATAGTTGTCAGAGTGCAAGTTTCCATAAGTTTCACAAGTTTATCAGTTCTGTGCTCTTCTGATAACCCATCAGAACCATCAGCCCATCCCAGTGGTTTCCCCTAGCTCACCAAAACTGAACTTCATACAGCATCTCCTGAGCACCTTATTTAAGCATTTTCTGTAACAGCCACTACAGAGGTGCCTTACAAGCTTCTCCTTTGCTTCTGTCTGAAGGACATAGCATTAGATCAAGAGGGGAAAAGTAGAAATGCAGGCTGGGCAGGTATGGTGGGAAATTTCCACTGCACCTATGGACAAGGTCCACAGTGCTGATAAAGACTTGTAGGGTTCAGCATGTACCTGAGTGATCTGGTAACTTACTTCCGGGGTGAAAGTGGGGTTAGATGTTATACTAACATCAGCTTAGTGTATAACAGCTCTGAGCAGAAAATTCAAGTAATACAGAATCATAGAATTGTTTTGGTTGGAAAAAGGCAAAGCTTTAAGTCCAACCATTAATCCAGCACTGCCAGGTCACCAGTAAACCATGTCCCTCAGGACCACATCACATCTTTTAAATGCTTCCAAGGATGTTTGGACTCTTCTGCCCCTTCCCTGGGCAGCCTGTTCTAATGCTTCACAACCCTTTCAGTGACAATTTTTTTTTTATATATCCAATATAAACCTCCTCTGGCGAAACTAGAGGCTGTTTCCTCTTGTCCTATTGCTTCTTACTTGGCAGAAGGGACTGACCCCCACCTACAGCCTCCTTTCAGGTAGTTGTAGAGAGTGATAAAGTCTCCCCTGAGCCATCTCCTCTCCAGGCTAAACAACCCCAGTTACCTCAGTCGCTCCTTGTAAGACCTGTGCTCTAGACAAGATATTGAACTAAAACCACCTTTATGGGGGTTCCAGTTGGAAACAACTGTGACCAATTGTCCTAAATTTTCCTATTTTTCTCTTTTTTCCTACATTTCCTAAATTTCCTGAATCTTAATCCTAAATTTTCAAGAGGCCAGAAGTTAACCCATATTTCAAGGGCCATTCTAATATGGATTTCTGGGTTTGTGCCAGAACCTCACCATATGCTGAAACTGATGCCATAGCTGTTATGGATCAAGGCCATAGATTAACGTCCTGCCAAATACAAGCCAGAAACCTCCTTGGTTATGTATTGTTTTAGTATTTATTCTTTTTATGTTGCTCCAATCACGGTACTTTTTCTTCTAGTATCGCTATCAGCAAATATTTTGCCCAGTACATTTCTGTACTGTAACTTTTTGTTGTTGTTGCTGGTCAGGCCTGGCTGTGTAAGTAATTCTTTGCTGGGATTGAGGAAGGAGTGCTCAGAAAGCACTTTGCTGGTCTGGCAAAATATGTGCTGGGTCTCTGCCTTTCCTCCCAGCTAGAGCTGTGGTGCCATCATTATGCTAATTCAAGGCAGTTGAGAGCAGAACTCCCTACCTGCAGCTTTTTAAACTCAAACAGTTTTTAATCAGTTTCCTAATTGGGACCTAGGGGACCCCATTATGCTTTAATAATACATTGGACAAAATCTATCTCTTTTTCTTTTAAAATACTTAGTAATGGGATGGATTTTAAATGAGTTTGATTGTGGTGAATATCTATGTGTCCCAGGCTTTTTTTTTGGTTTATAAAATTGGCATGTGGAAGTACTTCGGAATCAGACATAGAATACTTACTATGAACAGTTTATTTAAGGCGTTGCCATTGTATGGATCCAGTCACTACACAATGGTATTTTTTTATTAGATTGTTTTCTTTGTCTTTGTTTTATTGGTGACCACAATGATATGTGGTATGTGTCACTGTGGTCAGATTGATCTCTGTCCAAGACTGTTTAAACGACTATATAAGATACTGTGTTGGAAGTTTGGAACTGACAGTATGGAGCAATAATTTTTGTGGTATACCTTCCATAGGTGCTACAGGAGAATTAAATCAGTTCATCACAACAGTTTTGTAAGCAATTTCTTCATAAACTCTTCTGGCCAACGGTACCACGCTGTCCCTGAGCT
This sequence comes from Ceryle rudis, assembly GCA_033439905.1. Classification (NCBI taxonomy): domain Eukaryota; kingdom Metazoa; phylum Chordata; class Aves; order Coraciiformes; family Cerylidae; genus Ceryle; species Ceryle rudis. Next base: position 48,843 of record JAAGNO010019370.1, read on the forward strand.
TGAGGACTGAGAGTCACTGCTATTTGAGATTCTTATCATGTAAAGGTAAAAGCCTTTTTTTTGGTGATAGGCAGACACAATCAGAAGTATCCCACCTTCTAGGAGAAAACTCACATGGACACAAACCCAAGGATCTCTCTTATTTATATATGCTGATATACTGACTGTCCAATAGGTAAATCATCTTTGTGTGGTTTCTCAGTTTATATGGTGAAGACAGAGTTTCATGATACACTGACTATGAATTTAGCGGTCAGTCAGTTTCCATGGAATTTTTAAGATGCTGATTAAACTCCAAGTGGATGTAACTTTCTTGGGAAGAGTGGATTAGATTTTCCTGCAGACTACCATGTGCTGCCTTTTCTTCAGTCCTGATGAGGAACTCAGCAATATTATCCCCAAGACTTTAGTGTATGTGTTCATAATTTCATTTTTTAGTGGTCCCTGTACCAGCTCTTTAGATTGCAAATCAACACAGTCTAAAGAGCATGCGCCTTGCTTAGTGACTATGCACGAGAGGTATGGTAACAGTCCTCAGAGCACAGACAGTTAATCTCATCTTGGTATGTCTCTTGGTGTAGCCTTTATAAGTCCTGCATTTTGCTGCTTGTTAAATGACTGCATTCTTTGAAAGAGAACAAAGGAGGGATGATATCTATCAAAAACCAGAGTGCTTATACAGAGATTTGTGCCCACTGAGCCTTTGATCTCTGAATTCGTATATGTTGGCAGCTTCTTGAGATTCTGGAGTTCATACTTCCCTCTAAATGTCTGATTTATAAGGTGAGTAGTAGATATACTAAGTGATGACAGGGAACTTGAGGTTGTTCTTCTAGAAACTACCTGCCAAGAGATGTAGGAAGAGTTTGCTTTGGAACTTTATGTAGGACCTGGAATTTGGTCCTGGGGAAAGGATTTGCTGATAGAGGGATCTAGTATTACTGAATATCTACCTTTAAGACTTGCACTAAGAAACGTGGTGTCAGTCTGTTTATTTCTTCTGGGGCTACCTTTTCTCCTAGTTTTATGTATCAGCTAGTATGCTCAGAGAAGATTGTTTTTGGCATCTCTATGGTTAGAAGAAAAATGCAGATAGCTACAGTAAATAATGCTGTTCTGAGATGTCTTGGAGAAAATTTCCCCCTTTTGCATTTGAGCCCAGGGGGAGCTGTGGCTGACTTGTGTATTTGGTTGAATGTCTAGGATTAGGTGGGGCAAGCTTGGACTTAAGTGTGTAAGCAAGATAATGTGCTTGGTTTGACAGAAGAAAGAGAGGCACTGGTAATAATTCTCTGTGGAATAACTTCTTTATTTGAGTAAAGGAAGAACAGTAGAAGGCTTCCAGTAACTAGTGGGTAGAGGCAGCTATGCTGTCAGCTGGGTCTCAAGAGGGTACAGGGACATCTAGTAATCCTGCTCAAGAAAGCTACGTAAGATCATAGGAATAGTGACAAGTCAAAATCAGTATGTGCATGGTATTAAATAAATGAGAGCCAAAGAAGAAACTAAAGCGTTTCTTCTACCCAGCCACCTCCACTACGTAAGTCTGTGTTTGCTCTTTGGCTTTTCACTGGAAGGCATGCAGAAAACAATTGTATTTATGTTTTGGGATAATAAAGAAATCATGTACACCTGAAAGGAGACCCTGAGGGAAATGCTACAGAGCATAAATATGGCCACTGTTTTGGGGGAAGGCAGTTCTAAACCAAGGGTACACAAGTCAGACAGGACTACTTGACTTGGTGCCAGAAAGGACTCCTTGGTCCTATTGGACATGCACTAGGAGAAAGATCTGCTGCTGGTAGCCAAACAAACTGAAATATTAAAGGAAGAAGAAGGGAGGAACAACATCTAAAAAGAGCAGGAAACAGATAGATGCAGGGTTGATGAAACTCAGTTCACCTCAATCCTTCTTCACCCAGGCAAGGGGGAATCCCATCTTCTCTGTTGTCCTAGGACATGCAACATATCTTGGTGTGGCTGGCTTGCAAACTTTATTTTCCTACTGCAAACACAGGCAAATCAAATATGTATGTCCCTGACACTGCTTGTTCCGCCATCACCTGAACTTGGAAAGCAGTTTCTGCAAAAGAAGTAGCAGATGTCAAACTGTGTGACACATCGTCTTAAAAGAGAAGGCAAGTCCCTCTGTGTGAATAATTGCATAATAAATAAAAGCTCTTTTCTCAAAACTCTTGACATTCTGGGTCAAACCTCTTCCTGGTGTAATTCCTGTCTTTGGTGAATTTACATGAGAAAAGCGTCCCTCTCTGTTTAGAGGCAGAGGCAGTCTTGCCCATGCAATTGTCTCACAGCTTAGAGAATTAGCTGCAACCTTGTGGCTGGATGTATAATATATACATCTGTGCATCTCCACATGTACATGTGCATATGCATTAAGAAACTAAACTTCAGCTATGGTACAGATTTTAATGCTCTAATTTATCAGGTTAAATGCATTCTGATCATCTGCCAGATCCATTTTACTTGCTACAATTTACCTGTTCACTTTTGATGTAAACCGTACTCTCCATTAACTTGCAGTGAAACAGGATTTTTATGGTAATTTTTAGCATTAAAGAACTAAACAGTATAGATGGAGTTGAAGTACCATAATACTCACATAAGTGACTATAAAGCAGAAACTTCCTCTATAACTTTGATACTTTTTTAGTGTATTCAAGTCATAGCTACTGATAAAAATGAAGTTTTTACTTTTCTTTCCCTTGTATCCTAAACACAACTACAGTAGAAAGCGCTGAATTCTGGCTGCCTCATAGAGATCAGTTTGAAGATCATGCTC
>JAAGNO010019371.1:2697-26130 GCA_033439905.1 Ceryle rudis
GAACCCACTGAAAGGAAAGGAAGTTGCTATGCACTCCCTCTTCCTGTCCCTAAGTGGTGAAAAAAACAATTTTTTCCTTGGTTTCCAGCATTACTGCTGGTGACTCAGAATGCACTGTGATCTGTATCATCCCTGTAGATGACCCCACCACGGAGACCCCAGCAGCTCTTAGGGCTGTGGGTTGAGGCCCTCCTGTGTAGTTTGACTTTTCCGACTTGTGTGCAGAGGGGGACATGGACACTGCTCTGCCACATTATGACTCCAGCAACTACAGCTGTAACTGGGTCAGACACAGTTATCCAGGTATGCAGGGAGTCCACTGTTATTTACGGTTGTGTAAATTAGAAGAAAGCCCATGTGCCTTTCAGACTATTCTTGACTTATATCAATGTATAGCAACAGATTTTAAGCCCAGGGACTGGGCATGGTAAAACTACACTAGATGGCATAGTGCAGGCTAGGCTAGTAATAAATGTCCTTACTTCTTCATTATTACTTGCTGCTTGGGTATTGGCAAATTTATTAAATAATCCCTCTAAAAATTTTTTTTCTTTCCTTTTGTAAACCCAGCACAAATATCTGTGCTTTTGGGACATGAAAGTGACTATGAAGCTAATTCATGTTCCTTATCCATTTTAACTTGTTAACCATGGAATGTAGTAGATGCTTTCTTCTTTTCCAGTACAATTAACAGTACCATATGTTTGCAGCATAGCAATTTATTCTAGTGGAGAGAGCTGATATTTCCCTAATGATGCATGCTTCTGAGAAAAGATGAAGCATCTCTCCCTTAACAACCATAGGCTTTTGGATGAGAAATCATTGTTTTCTTTAATCTGCCTCAGACAGACCTAACGAAGTTACTAAAATAGGTCCAGCCATCTGTGTTCTCAATAAGCCTAGCCATGACCTCTTCTTGTAGCATTCAGTGTTCCGCTTGTACTTTTGTTGATAGGAAATGACAAGGGAGGTTAAACTAGAAGAATTTTAGTCTATTTACTGACCACTGTAAAGCTGATTTATCTCCTGCAGCAAGTTGTTGTTGAAAGTTTTGTGATTTGTGTCTTAATTAACAGAACTGCCATCTTTAAAGAAAACTCACTCCAAAGTGTGGTTCTAGCTGTAGCACAGTACTTCACAGACAGGAGGAAGCTATACAAGTCCAGAAATGTATGTTGCTTATTACTGCTTCTTTCCTGTGTCTGGAAGCTTTTTCTAATTTTTGAAGGTGGGTTTGCTTTTTCTTAAGAAAAAAACAAATATCTGAATCTCTAGGATTCTCGCTTTGTTCTGATTGCTGAAGGGTCCTGATGAGGTCATTAGAGGAGCATTATACTGAAAAAATCTCATACTCCACATTAAGAAAGGAAGGATGCTGTTTTGTATGCTGTCTGAATGCTAAAATTCATATACCTGATAGTCCATAGCAATTATCTGCAGTAGTAGAAAGCCACCACTTCATAAACACTCGGTGCCAGTTTGCATCAAGTAGTGACATGGTGAATGTCATCCATCCTCTGGTAAGCTGGGTGTCAGCATGGGATATTATGTCTTCTTAAAATCAAAGATATGATAAATTAAAAAACCCCAAAACAATAGAAAACAGACAAACCTGCACTCCTTATCCATGGGTGGGCTTTTTGTCTTGGAAGGGAAGAACTATTTGCATCTCTGTCTCAAGATTGCACCACTGTCTCAAGATTTTCATACTGAGGACTAGAGGCACCAGAGGAAGGACATGGACACAGGGGTGGGACTGCAGATACAGAAAGCCAGTCTCTGCCTTGTGTCATTGTTTTTGGTGTCAGACCCTCAGCTAAGGGTACCATATCTGCTGCCTGCTTTGCTGTGCCCGGCTGCTCATCTCTGCTTGCTAGACCCCAGCATCACTGCTGTCTTAGCACAGTAGAAATCTCTCACTAACACCCCTTTCCTTGATGCAGGAGGCCATGAGCAGGTTCTCCTACTCTGCAGCATGCAGAAGATATCCAAAATTTCCAATTTCCTTTTTTCCATGCTGTTGTTCCAAAGGCTGGGAACAATACCTTAATTTAGGCGTTAGGTTTTGGCCCAGGTTCTTTACACTGTTGCAGTTCTAAACTTTAATCTCTCTGTAATATGCTGCCTTTTCTTTTTCTAGGAGAAATGCTTCTCCAACACAATAAACCAACATCTGTAAAATAGATTTCAGGCTTCTCCAGGGTCTACTTACTTTCTTTCCACTTTTCTCCATTACAGTGTTCTTCCTTTTGGACTCCCCTTCTCCTGGGAATTATTTAGGGATACAGAGGCATCTTCTTTCTCTTTCACATGTTCTTAAAAATTTAAATCATTACTTGTTGCTGGGAAACAAGAATTGTTTTCTTTTTCTAATGATGGGCCAGGGTCAACTGGTGTTCAGGTTGCTGGCATTTCAGAGTCTTAGAAATCCTTTTGAAAGCTCTTATGACAATGACATATACAGAATGCAGCAGTTCCACCGTTTGGTGAAGGCAAGTCTGTCTCCTTCAGTGCCCTCAGCCCAAGGTGATGGACCAGGCAGCACATCACACAGGCCAGAGATGTCCTTGAGTTTGAAATAAATCAGGGAAATGCTAAGAAATGTAGTGCAAAGGAGCAGTGCCCCACTGGAGAACTCACAGATGGTTACCAGGAAGAACCCAGAGGGAAGATGTTTTGTGGGTCTCTTTTGCAGGATGGTGGCACTGACTGATGACTCCTAGTCCACACAGACCTTCCCAGTGCAAACTTCTGAGGGGGCCTGAATCCCTCCTGGAGTTCTAAGTAGACACATTTTGAGTATCAGCTTTTATTTATTTTGGGGATTTTCTCTTTCTCTCCCCTTTCTTCCAGAGGTGCTAAGTATTAAAATAACAGCAAGAAAGAGGAGAAATCGCATCTTGGCATTTCTGAGTGAAATTCTGCCAGACATTTAATAAACTGTTTTGTGTTGAAAACATTTGAAGAATGACTCTGCAAACAGTGATAATACTTAATCGTTAAGCTTTCAAACAGCCTGGCCTGACAGCCTTAACCTTTGCACTGTGCAAGTGAAAACATAAGGCATAAGTAAAACCCAGTAACTCCAGCGGACTGCGTAGTGGATTACACCAGGCATGAATTTACCCCCTGGCATTTGGTTCATTTCTAACACCAAGTCATCATGGCTTAGTTTGAACCCCAGTGCCTGATATAAGACTCCCAATAGAGTTAATTACTCAGGACTTTATAATAATCCATCGCCCTGTCAACCCACAAAACATTTTGCCACAGTAGCAGCCTGAATATTCAGTTAGGGGACCAATTAATCGTGCTGGCATTTAAAAAAATATACACCCACATTTTATAACAGTGTAAAACATTCAAGGTATTACTTTTAGTGGCATTTGGCATACACAGACATGCACACACAGTATCTCTCTACAGCTTGATATATTACATTTAAAGCTGAATGGCTTTGGAAATCAGTTTTATTAGACTTCATTATTTTAAAACATAAAATAAATTGAAAGCATTACTTAATAATGTCTTTTAAATTCTAGATAAAGATGCCCAAAGGAAAAATATAAAAACCCTGGTGCAATATATATTGTTCACTTTTTTTTGCATGCACTAGCTCAGTGACTTGGAAAAAGAAATTATGTAAATTAAGAAGTGAAGTTTGTAGGTATTACCACTTGTCCAGTGGGTGCAGGAATGAATGGAAGTCATTCCATTGTCCCCAGAGTGCTTTGGATCAGAAAACATAAATATGAGGCATTTGTCTCATTTAATGACAACAATAACAAACAAAAGAGAAAATTAATAAGGGGTTGCCTTTTAAGAGACAAGAGCAAATCCTTTCTTTATTTGCAGATGTTTCCCCATCCAGAGTTATGCAGATGGGGGGAAGGGGTAGATCAGAAATTAATGGAAGTGAGATGACGGTGTTGCACCACTGAGAAACTCAGCCATGAGCTGTTCCCAGCAGTGTGTAAAAGGATCTCTCTCCATCTCTGTAACAGGGAGGCCAAAAGCAGAGATTTGTCCAAGGTTTATAGCAGTGAGGGGGCAGTGGTTGACATCAACACGTTGCTGTGCAGATTAGTGGAGCAACCACCACGTCTGAACAAAATCATGGCCTTCATGGGCTGGACAGTGAGCTGTGGGCTTGAGGACTGAGGTGCTAAGGTTGTGTGGGCCACAGACTCCAGCTCCTGTCTTTGGCCCTTTGCTCATCCTCTCCCTGTTTTTGCTTCCTCTGCTGGGAGGTGGGGAATCTGCTATAGCTGGGAGTTGCTCATCCATGAGCTGTTATTCTGCAGAAGGACTTTCCCCTGCCTTTATCTGTGGTATTGATTAGAAACATAAAAGAAGCAAAGCTTTGTCAATGTTTAAAAACTTTGAACGTACACACATATACACACATATACATATATATGTGTGTATTGAGACATATCCCTAGCAAAACATCACAACTTAGAATGAAATTAAAGTTTTCTGCGACTGTGCTTCACCTCCAGACATGACAAATGCTTCCACAGGAAATTTTTAACCACTCACATGTGTAAGGTACACAAGATTTTGAGATCTGCAGATGATAACTTATAACCAACGCTGAGGGAATTTGGCTCAGGAACAAAGTCAGAGGGAGTGAGGGACAGTTTGACAATTTGGTGCTGACAGAGATATTGCAGCCAGTGGCAGGCATATGGTCACGGAAAGATGAAAAAAAAAAATCAAAGGATGATTATGGTTTTGCAGGTGAAATTCACTTTACCAACATGAACCTATCCTGGGGAGAAAAGTCTGTGTACAAAGTATGTTGAAAGGCAGGAGTGGGGACTATAGTGGTACACGTATGGATGCTTTTTTTTTTAAAGCAGTACTTGAAGAGGTTCACCTGCTTTTGCCAGCATCTTCAGCAGGCTTTGAGTGTTGAGCTCTGCAGGAGACTCTGGACTTATGGTCAAGAGCAATGCCTGATTTATCATATCTATTTAATCCTGTTGGCAATGTTAATGATTTGCACCAAGGAACAGAGCAGGGCTGTGGTCCTTGCAAACCAAAACCTCAGTGAAACCCAAACTCTGTGTTCTTCCCCCAGTTCATGTATCAGGCAGCTCACCAACACTGTGTGGATTGAACCCTGAGGGAGGTCTCTCTCTGCTTGCATTATTTCCACCAACCCTCCTTCCTCTTGCTGCAAGTTCAACTTCTGAAAATGTGGACTATTTTGTTGTTGGTTTGATTTTTTTTTTCCCAGGGGTTTCTCCCTCTCATACAAGATTCTTCCTTTGTTTTGGGGGGGGGGGGGTTGGGCTTTTTTTTGTTTGTTTTGGTTTGGTTGGTTGGGTTTTTTGGGTGGTTTTGGTTTTTTTGGGGGAGGGGGTTGGGTTTTTTTCCTGAGGTCATAATCTCAGGATCTTGTCTGAACTCTCTTGTGTTTAGACATTAATCTGCATTGCATAATGTTTCGGAGCAAACAGTGCTGTAATGAAAGCAAGCTCTCCCCATCTGTATTTTACTTACATTGCCCCTCTCAGCAAACAGAGATGACATTTTTGTGCACAATAGGCCAACACAAGAAATAGAGGGGTTCATTGTGAGAAGGTTTTTGTGTTTGTGAAGTTCTCCTACTATTTTATAAAATGAAGACAAGTCCAGCTGGGTCTCAAATGCCAAGTGACATGCCAAATGGCTTGTTAGCTAAGGGGCAGCATCAATCGCTCTGGGATGGGGTCAGGGGATGGAGAAAAATTGATTTAGGAGAAGCTAAAGCAAATAAAGTTTCCAGTGAGAATGTATTAAACTTATTCCTCCTTTACTTTAATCCTGGTGTTTTATTTTCATCCCAGCTCTCTTCACAGTGTTTGTAGCTGCTACTTACCATGCAGACTGGTGCTACTTAAGCTCAAGCGGTAGCTGACCAAACTCATCTGACATTATAACTGGTCTGATACTATGGGTCCATAGTCATAGAAACTGCTTTAACAAGGCCAATCTAGGTATGGCTCTGGGTGGTGGTTACATTAACCTGAGGGATTCTTTCACAGTCAAGGTGACTCCTCTCAAAGAAAAAGGTTCTTGGTGTTCCACTGCTGAGAAAGGGGCTGTTGGCACCAGGATTAACCCAGGGCTGTGAGGAGACACAAAGCTGGCTGGGAAGAGGAGGGAAAGGGCAAGTTTGACTTCTGTGGGACAGCCACTCCTTCCCCCAGATAACATCCTTCCAGTGAGAGCAAGAGCAGAAGACTCAGCTCTATAAGTCTGCAATTCCACATCTATCCTTTTCTTACCTCCTTATGCAGAAGTCACAAAAGAGAGTCTTAGCATCTGTGATTCGGCAAGATTCCACTTTGCATATAGGGCTGAGAAACCTTCAGCATGTCCTGTTGAGCACAGCCTGTTGGATCTAGCTTGGGCATGATAGTGTTTGGCTCTGGGATTTAGGTCGCTCTTGTTGCTTAGTCTTGACTTGCCCTCAGCACCTGTATTTCTTGCAAGCACAACCATCCGTTGCTCCTTGCCCTCAAAAGATGTCATGAACAATTCCTTACACAAAACAGGCAGCATATGAAAATTGCAAGTGGAAAGAAGGACTAACTTGAAAGAAACTCAATGTGTTGTGATGCAGATAAATGTTCTACAAGGATCTAACCCCATACAAAATTTCCTGTCCTAGGGTATTTTAAAACCCATTTTTCTTTTGAAAGGCAGAATGAGAGTAGAAGAAGAATACATGGCTATTGTCTAAGCATATCACACAACATACCCGGGATATTCCCCCCAGACCACACAGAGCACACATCTATCAACCATACCCAGACCAGGTCTACCTGAAACACTCCTATAGCCAGATATCAAACAGAAGGTACCATATTGTCATCCACTTTAGACAACAATCCAGAAAAAAAAAAAAAAAAAAAAAAAAAGTTAGGGAGTTGGGGTTAACAGTCCCTGTCCCTGAAGTCAAGCTGGATAGAGAGGTTTCTATCCATACTGCATAACTCTGGCTATACTTCATAACTCTTTGCCTCAGCTCTCCTCTAAACTGCATGTGGTCCTACACCATACTGCTCCTTTATGTGTGTTTACCGCTCAGAGTGCTCCAAATACACATGAGGGCTGAGCTGACACTGTGACAGTGGTATTGTTTATAGCATAATACTGAGACAGTGTGGTCCAAGCCCTGGAGTGTGACAGGAGGGTGCATTTGAGAGAACAAGGCATGCTTGGAGCAGTGTGCCAGGCTGTGGAATCCAAACCTGGTGCCTTCTCACTCCCAGTGAGAAGTTCTCTCTGTTTCCCAGTTCTGTCTTCTCAGCATGGCCCAAGGAGGTAAGTGTCCCCAGAACTAAGCTTGGGATTGGCCCGCACCAAGCTGGGGAGCCTGCTAGCCTTGAAGCCATGTGGCTGATCAGTTGTCTGAGGCCTGAGTTTTTCCCACAATGCTTTGACAACTTACCTGACAACCAATACCTCTGACAACTTGGGAGCATTTCAGCAGAGTAACCCTGGGAGAGAGAAAGTGGAGTTCAGGCTGCCCTAGGCAATGTTTGGTCACTGCCTAGGTTGCCTCTTGCCAAAACTCGCCTTTGATAATGCTGTTGGTAGCACAGCCCATGGAAAGTATACCCCATAGAAAGCTTGTCTATGTCCAGATGATGGTCACACGTGGCTGAGTGCAAGCAGAGGAGAGTGTTCAGGGTATTCCAGTTGGCTCTGCATGATGGCCTCTCAAAAAAAAAAGCCACTTGTCACTGTTTGGTCACTGGATCCCTTGGAAAAAATCCTTGTCCTCTTTGAGAGCTCCCCTTTGCCTGTGCAACCCTAAAGAGCTGAAACTCATCCCTCCCAAGTCCTGCAAAAGCCCATGCAATGAGCTGAAATTAGACTCTCTCTTCAAAATGCAGCCCCAGACTTGAATTCTCTTAAAGTTCAGTGGATTCAGTGCTGGGAATTTGCTTCCACCCATGACAGAGGTAAAGGGATTAGCTGTGAAGCCCTGATCCCAGTCCACACTCTTCCCAAGGCTCAGGGCAGCCTGGGCTCCTGGGCTGAGGTTCAGGACTCTGCAGCTGAAAGTGTTTAAATAGGAATGTCTGTCAGTTGGTGTGAATAAAAGCGAGAGTGGCCCTTTTAAAAGCAAGCGATGACTTGATCAAAATGCTGCTTTGTCATATCTGTTTCATAAAAATTTGCCCCCTCTGGGCCAATCCGGCTTGATGTCAATGGTGAACGCCAACCACAGCCTTGTCTGGGTGAGCACTGCACAAAGCCTTAATTTCACAGCCTTCAAACAACAGTGAAAAATCACCAGGAACTTTCTTCTCGGCTCTGGGATCTCCCTAGCAACCACAGGCCAAGCATACTGTAATTCAATTTATGCCTTGAACTCCTTCAGGAGTCTCTTCTTTAAAATCTGTCACAGTCAACGTGCCTTGGGAAACTATTATAAGTGCCTGAACCTTTGACCAGCCGGAGAAAGTAAGCGTTAGTATAAATCTCGTAAGCATGTTTGGTCTGTTCTTATGTTGGGCGTATGGTACATTTAACATTCAGCCCATAGACTCCATCTCTTTTCTGCTTGGGAAACGCACCTCGCATCTGTCATACTGTCTGCGTTGAAACTGGGCTACCAGCCCCGAAAAGAGGAGCGGGGGAAATGCCTCCGCTCAGCCAGAAGAATTGCTTTATGTGGAAATGCACTGACATGGCCCTCAGCTCGTTGGGAGACCGGGGGTGTCATGGGAAAGATAAGCAGGAGTGACCTGGCAGGTTTGTGAATGTCTCAATCCGGGACTGAAGTGGGTTTAACAAAAGAGTGAAAGCTTAGCAGGAAAACACAAATGGTAATGAACTGCTCGCTGTGTTTAAATAGCCATCCCCAAATAGTTCTGAAGCGAACATTGTCAAGTTACTTGAGTCAAAGTGAGGTTTATAGGCCTGTAATTTTCGTGGCTATTTGCTCAGGAGCCCTTTGTGATCATCTTGAAAAAATTACTGATTTCGCTGACAAATGCCATTTTCAAATTAGCCATATTACACAATGTCTTATAAATAGGATCCCTCTCTGTGTGTTAGCTCCGTGTCTCCAGTGTGGTCAGAAAGAGAAGGGACAAGCCTTTCATGAGTAATGCTTGACTGGAAACTTGTTGGCACTGCCAATCTAGGGGCAGATTTGGGCTGGCACCAGTTGGAGGAGGGTTAGACCTGGGAAGAAGGAGGGGATCTGCTCCTCTGTTTGTGTTGAGAGCTTCCATGCATTCTGGCTTTTATGGAATGAGCAGGTGCTCTGCACCTCTCCGGAACTGGCTGCTAAAGACAGTTTTCAAGCAATTGCTAAAGGGCCATATTCCAACCCAATCTGAGTATTTCATCCCAGCAGCCTCACCCCATCACACTGTGTCAGATGGGAATAATAATTCTGTGCAGTGAGAGGGGTTTTTCCAGCTAGATCAAAAAAAAGGCGTCACATTTTCTACCCTGCTGTCTCTCTTGGCTATGGACAGCATCCTAAATAAAATTACATAGTGTAGTAAATCCAGGATGCACCTAGGCAGTTGTTCTTGTGCATATTGAAGTTGCTGCTTTCAGGGCATCATGGGGAATCTCCAAAGGAAGATGCCATGCTTGGCCCATGCACGCTCTGCTCATAGAGTGTCTTCAGGTGCAGCCGTGTTGCAAGACATGAAGCAGTAGTTGGCAGCTTGCAGAGTACCTGTGTGAAATCCCATCGGCCCATGAACGAGCAGGGTTTGGTGCTCAGTGTGGGGCTAGGTTTGATCTCATCAGTCTTTCCTCACATTGCTTAATATGACCATATTTATATTTTCAGCCCTGCTGTTTCCTTTGATCTCAGGGTAGCTTTGTAATGCAGGCTGGGGATGGTATCTGGCCAGGCAGTATCTCCATCTACCGTCAGAGAACAACAGCCTGCAGCTTTTTCCAACACTTGGACAAGTACTGAGATAAGGAACATTTTAAAATCAATAAGGGTCTGAATCTTTGCCTGTGACTGAGTAGAGACTTGGCATCATTTAATGATGGAAGAACCTGCTTTGATTTTAGTAAGGCTTACAGGGATTTGGCATAGAGAAATAAGTGACTGCTGAAAGGCAGACAAGGACATAAAGAAATGACACAGAAACATGCAAAGCCATGGATCTGGAAACTGCAGTGATGCAACTTAGTACAGCAAAGCTGGAGCAAATGACAGCTGAGGGAAAATGTGAATCTGTTTTGAATGTTATGTTCCCCCCAGCATTTCTGCTTCTCCCATGTAGTTCTACTCGCTGACTGTGCAGATCCGAGCCATGGGCCTTTTGTTGTGTTTCTGTGTACAATGGCTACTACATGGAGGGCTTAGGTGTAATAACACCTCGTCACTACTCATTATGAATACAAAATCACTTCTGGAATACCTTTCTGTTCCCACAAAAGCAAGGCTCTCTTTCATCTTGCTGTCTCTGATTTTTATAATTCCTCACTATTCGGTCAAATTGAGCAAACAGGTGGAAGAGAAACATACATATTACTAATTAACCAGAGATCATTGTTGTACACTGAACAATAATATCCAAACTCATCAGTTTCAGTGGAATGGGACTGTTTATAGAGGTATCGATGAGTGATACATTAGCAACATCCCTTTAACTGTTTGTGTCCCTAGAAGTCTAGTGTTATATAAAGGACAGGGATAGGCCTCTTTCCAAGTTGTGTAGAAGTGGGTTGCTACATCGAGGTCAAAGCTAGGGTCCCATTTATTTAAGATAAATCATGCATGAGCAGCTGATGGAGTTGGGTAACATTGCAAGCTGCCCCAAGTGAAGACATCACAAGGGTGCCAGGGCTGCTGTCCCCATCCTGTGGGCTGCTCTCTGTGTCTGTTTAGTTGCCAGTCGGTGCATGAAGGATGCCTGGATGCTTCAGACCAAAACTAGAGGCATTTGTACATCCAGGGAAGCAGATTATATTAGCTGCTTTGCAGCAAGGACATGTTGCTGGCTTTATATCAATAGAAAAAAAAATAAATTAAATATCATTTATCTTTTTCTGGGGAGTTTACTGGCTGAGTTTTGAGGGAATTATCTTTTTTGCATCTCCTGTTCGGTTGACTGTATAAATACAATACCTTCTTGAGAAAGGAACAACAGTGCTCCTTTCAGCCTTGCAGGATTTCAATTCACAGTAAGTTTATCTGACATCTTTCATGATTAGCTGTGAACTTATCTCAAGCAAGAGAGAGGGGTGGAGAGAGAGCAAGAGAGGAAGATAAGCACCAAACAAAAGATGCTTGTCTCTCTCTGGGTGCTGCCTTAAAAAAGCCCAGTCTGTCAGGTACTTAAATACGAAGTAGCAAGTAAATTTTGCAGCAGGGAGCAGGAGGAAAGCATGGGATATAAACCCATTTTAGATACCAAATACCTCTTACTTTTATTTATGTTCCTTGACAAATTTATACAGTTAATTCCATGCACTTAGCAGGAACAATGTTGTTAGCAGGTAAGAGCTTGCTTTAAAGTTCAGTAGAAGATTTCCAATGATTATGAGTATGTATGGGTTGGAGGAAAATTGATTCTGTTTTGAGCTGTGTCCTGAAGCTTACAGGAATGAGAATGCAAGGTGGAGGATTTTCCCTAGGGAAGGCAGGAATTTGTGGTAAATTTTAAAGCATGTTTCAATTCCCAGTGAAGGTAATGAAAAAAGTCTGGTTTACCTGAGCAGTTTGAGGACTGGGTGATTTTACCTAGTCTCCACCACCTACAAACCAGAGAACATCAAATGAAGTGATGACACATGTGCTGTGGTTCTCACTACCATGAGGTGTTATGTCAAAAGTATAAATTTACTCAAAAGTGTTTAGACAAAGCTGTGAAGGAGAATTCCTTCAAAACCTAGTAAACATAGAGATGCAAAAAAGTTGTCTTCAAGAGAGCAGGAAATCCCTGAGATACTACCAGCAGGGGCTTCAGGCAAGTGACTCAGGTGTCATGCTCACCTGCTTGAGGCTCCTTCTCTTGTTATCTGCTCTTGGCCACCTCTGAAGAAGGACAGCAGGTGAGCTGTATATTTGTTTTATCTGCATTCCTACAGAATCTAAAATAGAAGCAGAAAATCTCTTGCAAAATTGCCCATGATTTTTCAATAGAAAAGAATAGCTTTATTTTCAGTGAAATGGAGCATAATGTTCACTGCTGTCTGGATGCCTGCAAGATAGTTGTTTTCAGGATGATCTATGCTATAGCGTCCTACATTAATCTGTGGCTTCATGTAGACATAAAGTTACTCAAGAATAGCCCTGAAGGCATAGTTGTTCCTGAAATAATTATCCCTGAGTAACTCCATGTATGTACATTGTCATTCCCAATTACCAGAATCTTCTGCTGGTGGGCTAATCTAAAACATCTCTCTTTATCAAGTAAGAGTTTTCTTGTATACGTTATTCAATAACTATTGCTCTCTGAATTCACCTCACCTTTAACTTGACAGACCTATCAAATATGAAGGGGTCCAATGACACAAGTTTATGTGGTAACAGCTGGCACATGTTGATTATTCAACATTTCACAATATTAATAATGTTTTGTTTGCAAGTGGCCTTTGCTGGAGTCACTGAAAGTACTTTGAGAAATCACAGTGGAGTAAGCAAGTCTTATTTCCATTGCACAATCAGGAAAACTAAGGAGCTAACATAATAAGGCATCATTTTCTAAAATGATTAGTAATCTGAGATATTCTCTTGGGCAACACCTAAGTGAACAGTGAGAAGAGTCTGATCTTAAGATAATGGTGAGCATCTACACTTGGAAAAACAGGCCTTCTGAATGGTCCCCTATTGGTACCCAACACTAAAGGCAACAAAACTTTGTTGTCAGTCTTGCAGGCTTATAAACTGGTCATGCAGATATTATTAGCATCATTATTGTGGTTACACACAAATATATATTTGGGGGCTCTTGTTGCTCTACATACTTGTCAAACAGATGTCAAACGTCGCTGGTCCCAAAAGTTTGTTCTCCAAACAGTAACACAATCATTGGCAGGAGACACTGGGCTGAAAGTGAAGTGAATTAAAATGAGATTTGTCCAGCCCTGAGATGCTCGGGGAAATAGCAGCATGCTACCTGTTCCGCTCTTGTTGTGTTGAAATTTTTTGTGTGCTTCAGAGAAATGGAGGGAGATGGCAGGAAAAAGAGGGCGGAATTTGCAGATTTGGTGGAAACTCTTCCTTTTTTCCCCATTTGGCAGGAAAAATGACCTGAAAAGCACTTGTTTGAAAGAGCAGGGATGGCCTCATCTCTCCCACCTGCCTAGTAACTTTGGGGAAGGTTTGGGAAGCAACACGAAGCCATTTTCTTTCTCCCTTAGCCTTTTTCCCTTCTCCCAGGCCACGGCCTGCATTGAATTTTGTCTCCTTCCCATTTTCTTTCTTCTGTTGCAACTCCAGTGGCGTATCCTGGCACTTTCCAAAATGAAGTCAGATTTTGGCACCATCCCTTCAGCTGTGATGAAAATTAGAACAGGGAGGGTAAGTGGAATTTGATAACAAAAAGCCTCTTGAGACATTTTCATCTTTGAACCACTGGCAGTCCCAATAAACTCCTGTTTCTGCCTCAACATCAGCATTCAGAATTCTGAAAAAAAAGTAAATGGAAGATAAAATAAATAGGAATTACCACAGCAGATCTATTATAAGATTTTCCTTTTACGATATTCCAATAAATTGCTTAAAATGCATCTTAAACTGCCTGCATTTTCAGGAATGTAAATACACTGAAGGACAGATTATACAGTCGCAGCTCTTGGGACTGGCGTGTCAGGAGTATCAAAGATGGAGTCAGAATCCTCCCCCTTGTTCTTCCTGGCTAAATATTCTTATGTGGTGAGAGTGACCTACTGTGCAGTCATGTCAGCTCCTAAGTGGTTTAAGATAAGTGTCCCTTGATCACAATGGAAAGTTTGTGGAAGTTTTCTGAGAAATAAGCATTTTGAAAAACCATCGACAGCTGGCAATGAAGAAAATATGCTCCCCTCCCTTGCCCATGCTGAAATTCTATGCTCAAATGTAAATATAATTTGAGCATAAAGCAGTAAATTTTTTCAAGTAGTAATCTAAATAGCTTCTAGAAAAGAGAGAAAAAAAGTCAGACTGAACTCTAATGACCTTTGTGCATGTGTATTTGACAATATAACATCTCTAGCCAAGGTTTAAAAATGGTTCAGTCTTGCATCAGAGGGTAGACTGGACCATATTTCTAAACTGTGCTGCAGTATTAGACATACTCATTTATCTTTAGTTGGATTTCACAGAAATAAAAAGGATGTTCTTGCCAAAGTACATGTTTCATAGTAAATAATGATGAAAAAAATGCAGTGTTTTGTTTGCCAAAGTGCAATATTTTTGGATTAATGCACAGAGGACTCCTGTGGTAGGAATGTCCAAACTGGGAGGACCTCCTGGGTCAGGAACAGTAGGTGGTGGGGCTGTTTAGAGGATCTCAAAAGGTCCAACACCAACATGGATAGAGGAGGCACTGGGCTGGCAGCAGCCCTTCCTTTGCTACTCAGATAGGGTGGGTGCCTTTGCCTCTGCCCTGTGCTACACTGGTGGTAGGGCACAGCCCCCCACTGTCACAGACTGCAAGGACTGAGGTATAGCTGAGATTACTGGTGTGGCCTTCCTCACAAAAGTAACTAGAAATGTAGCTTTGCTGTATCAGAACATAAATGTTTTTGTTTTGTTCTCTTTTGGTTTTAGTCTATATCCTTCTTCAGTAGTGATGTTCTGACTCCCTGGAGCAGATCAGAAGATTCTCTGTATTGATTTTTCCATGCTGCTTCTGAAGATCAGAAGATACCTTCAGAGAAGCATATGGGTGAGATAATTCCTCCGCATGGACATTGCTCTAGTGGCCTCTTGGTGATGCCCAAAGCATTTGCCATCAGTTGCTACAACAGTCTCTGAACACTGGGAGCAGAAGTGGTTTAGCCAGCCTGTGCTGCATACCTTGCTAAGCATCCATGGCTCTGGCAATGTCAGCTTGAGCCAAACTTGCGAACAGTAACTGTGAAAAATGCTTTCTCAGCCACCCCTGGAGACTTGTCATCCATTGGCATTTTGATCTCTTTGTGGGGATCTCCAGGAATACACCCTCTGAGTTTGCAGGACCATTTCCTTGTCTCCTCTGCCTACCTTCTTGGAAAGAGGAGTGAAGAAAAATTTGCCAAGTTACTTCAGCCATTTTTCTTCACAGTTGTTTTGCCACTGAAGGGTTAGATGTATCTATCTCATTGTTACTGCAGGGGCAAATAAAATCTGATGTCTGTTAATAAGAAGGTATTGTATGTGAATCCCATTTGGTCTGGAGTATATAAAACTGCTCTAATGTGAAATATTGTGTTGGGTTTATTTTTTTTAAATGATTCAAGAATCCAAAAGGGAGGACAAACTTTCCACTAAATATTGATTGCATTGGGGTAGTGATAGTGAGAGTGACAGTGATCGTGAGAGTGATTGATAGTGATAACTGTCTCTCTATTTTACTCCTGAACTTTGTTAGCACTGCCCAGCAAAGGATGGTTTCAATGGCTGGTAGATTTTGCCCTGTAGTTTTCTTGGGTGTTGAGTTTCTTAGCAGAAGTCTCTGACATGAGTAATACGCACACAATGCAGTGACATCAGCCCAGGTTTGGGGGGGGGGGAAATTCTCTCAGGCCTTCCATGTTTATAAGACAGGCGATAAACCAGATTTCACCCTGGTCTACATCAAATTCAAGGTCAGGTGATGTAATGTAGGTCAGGATTTGGCTGTGCAAAACCTGAGAGAGGAGAGAAAAGGCTGTACTGTCTTCCAAATGCCTTAATAAGGGCATCTTCTTTTAAAGAGAGGGTTAGTCTAAAGTAACTACACTTATGCTAACAGTTATGACTAGGCAACTGTACGTGTTTAAATCAAGTGGGATTTTCTATTCAGGGCAGTGCTAAAGACCACAGTTTTTAGCCACTTAATCTAGTAGCCCATGCCTGCTCAGGAGTGTCAGTTGTTAGGGGGAGGAAGATTTAAAGTGGAGAAACGTACATAACTGGCTTTAGTCATAAAAAACAGCCCAGATAGTTCATGACTATCTTAATGTGAAACTATAAATTACTAAACCCACAGCTATGCCTTAAGGGGGGGAAAAATTAAATAGGAGCTTTAATTCAGCAAGGCCTGTGAAGCTTCATACTTTCTACAATTATCTAAGGAGCTTCAGAGAGAAGACTTCATGCACACAAAGCATACATGCACACACTTGTACGTGCATGCCATGGAAAATCTCCAATAGTGGGCATTTCGAATGGCTGCAGCTTCACCAAACCCCACACAGCCCTTCACAGAAGGGAGCTTGAAATCTCCTGTATTGCTCCTGCTGGTTTGTAACTACATAGCCAGGCATTATAGTGCCAGCACCAGTCTGATGAGACTTGAAAGGATGGGGGCTGTTTTGGTGAGGCTTTGACAAATTTAGTACTTTGCCCCAAAAGTGCATTGGCCCTGCAGCTTTGCTCCAACAGAAGGTAGAATAAATGAAATAAAGGAAAATAATCAGGGAAAGATGCCAGCAGGTATAGCTGGGACTTGCTCTTCATTTTCACCTGGGACAGATGTTGGTGTGTTGGCAGAGGTTTATTTCAAGTAGCACAAAATGTGAACAGCCTGCTTCTGATCTGTTACACTACAGTCTGCCCACAAGAGGAGCATTGATTCAGGGGACTCATTTCACAGTCCTGCTGCAGTACACTATTAGTGGGTCTGAGAAGAGATTTGCCCTGACACCCTTTGTCCGCAGCTTGCCGACACCATTGTCTGTGGTGCATAATCTGATTTAGCCTAATCCAGCCCTAATAGGAACTCCCACCTAGGAGCTAGGGAAACAGGAGATATTGCAAGGTTTCCAATAGGTCATGGTGGTCTGTTTTGTTTTCATTGTTTGCTGCTAAAAAAAAGAAACCTAACCTGAGCTCCTTGGAGTGGATGGAGAGGAAGGCCACCATCATCTCCAGAAGGTGGTGAACTAATCTCCTATATAAAACAGATCGGAGGATTTAACCCAATGACTCCTTGTGATTTTGTGTCTGCATGTTTGTGTGCTGTTCTTTTGGACCACCACTATGAAAATCTGAACTAAAGGATCTTTACAAGGACCATCCAGTCTCCATGGAAGACCTGTTCAGCAGAACACTGAGCATTACGCCAGACTTGAAACCCTGAAATTGTTCCTAATAATCCAGCACATACTCTAGTACCTTGCTGAATTGGGACCTTCCAGAGTACAAAGACGATGCATTTCTTTGCAGCTTTGTTTACCTTCACCCTTTTCTGACTGTATCCTTGTTTTGGCCTTGATAGAATAAAGAAATCCCTAAAGCTCTGTTTTATCTCCTTCCTCTGTAAATAATTTTGGCCTAAGAGATGCCTCCTTTTTAAATTTAAAAAAAGATAACATTCAGTACATATCATGCTGATTATGAAAAAAAAAAACGATAAAGAAACTTGTGCAAATGAAAACCCTGGATGACACTAAAGATCTGTATCACCAGGCTACTAACTGTTGTAGTGCTAAATAAGTGAACATGTATTACACTAAAATTAATTCTAGAAGCAAAAATGAATCTTCTCTCTATGGAAATAAACTAATTTTTCTTAGATATGCTTATGTGCCCAATTGTTACTAACATGTTCACCGCTTTTATTCCCTCCCTCCCACCCAGGCTAATCAATCAGGCTTCCTTATCGGTCATGATGTCTGTGTGTCTCTCAGAGACAGTCACACACCCCTGAGGATGGTCCCAGATGAAGCTGAGACAGAAGATTGATAGAGGAATTGAGTAAAATGCTACTTTTTCTTCTGAGAGTGTCTTCCCTGGGAGAGAGGGAGAGGAAGAGAGGGAGAGAGGAAGCCTCTTCTCTGAGAGCATTTCAGATTTGCAGCTGTCTGCTCCCAACACTGGGGCTTTGATCTAACGAAACCTTTAAGTACCCACTTACCTCTGGATACACGATTAAGTGCTATGAACTTTGCAGGGTCTCAAGCACTACTTAGAACACAGCACATGCCAAAGTGTTATTCTGAACTGGAATCCAAGGCCTGGATCCAACCTGATGCAGTTAGGAACTGAAAATAGGTCTGCCTATATGGAGAAGGGAAGAAAGTGCTTCTCCAAAAGCTTTAGGGAATAATCCAGCCTGTTACCTGAATTAGATGTATTTCAGAGGATCCCAGTTTGTCACACTTGCTCCTGTTTTGAAGATTTTTGGCTAGTTGAGTGGTGCTGAGAATAAATACCTAAAAATTTAACCTGCAACAAAGGTGTGTTGGATAGGACTACCCTTCTACTGGAGGTAGGATGTTGGCAACCTGCAAAGGAATGATCATATTCCCACAGCTGTACCCATTCCTGCCCCAGCATGCCCTCTCCCCCTGCGCTTCCTGCAGCTCCAGTATGGCTCCCCTGGGAATACACCACCCATACAGCAAAGCACCCACAGACAGGGAAGGGGCAACAGAGAGGAAGACAGGTCATCAACTCCATCCCTAAGGTTGTTGTCTCTCCCACACATAATTTAAAGGGGAGGGAGATGAGCACAGTCCATGGACCCTGTGGTCCCTGTGAAGTGGATGTAGGAGGGGTCATGGAACCACTGTGACCCTGGGAGATGACTGCCTGCTCTCAGTGGGTTTAGTGATCTCCTCAGCCTCTAACCCTCCCTGACCCCAACTCCCCTTGCCCTCTGCTCAGTTTGATTAAAAGCAGAAGAGGAGGAAGGTACTCAGGGTCCTCCCTTCTCTCCAGGAGCCCCCCCTGTTTGGCTCCATGTCCTTGACACTTAGCAGAAAGTGATAACAATAACAACAAAATAAACTTCCAGCAGTTCCAGTTACAAAAGAAAGAGTCCAGTGTTTCCTCTCTCAGAAGCACAGAGAGCTAAAATGTCAGACAGCAATCAGTGATACCTGGAAAACATTGCGTTCCATGCCAGCAAAGCTGATAAAGGTTTTTAATTTGAATGGCTGTGCTCTGAAAGAGCTATTTGTTAGGTACATTGTACACCATGGGAATGAGGTATGGGGTATTCTTCATCTGATATTCTGTTGGTGTGGGGTTTTTTTGTGTTTTTTTTTGTTTGTTTGTTTGTGGGTTTTTTATTTGGTTTTGGTTTGGTTTGGTTTTCACATATCCCATCAATCTCCAAGGGGGAACTGAGGCAGTGAGCTCTGTGTTAGGCTGAGGGGCTGCATCTGCTAGTTCCCATCACACCCAGGTTGCTGAAGGAATGAAGAACCTTTCTCATGCACATCTGTGTTTCATGATGTGATTAAATCAAGTGGTTTGTGCCAGCACAATAGCAGCAGTAGAAAGAGGTGCGAAGATTAACACACCATGTAATCAGAGAGAGCTTTACAGCAAAGTAAGATGCAACTAGTAAAGGACAGCATTGTTTCTGTGTTCCCAGGGAGTGGGAGTTTGGGTTAGATAAGGTGTACTAGACTTTCAGAGGAGAGGGCCGTATTACATTGCTTGGGCTAAATATCAGCTATTCTAGAAAATTCAGTTTCTGCTGTAAATCTTCCTGGCAGAAGAGCTGGAAAGCTGTACAGGGCAGCAGGCTCCAAATATTGATAGTTACTGGAAAAGTTGGTTTTTTTTATCCCCAGACTGACACATGAAAAAAAAGGCAAATTGCTGTATTAACCACTTGGACAGAGCTGAGCCGTGTCCTTTTGACCTGATATCAGACACACTGACTACCCACCAGCCTGGGTAACTCAGTGGGCATAGCTGAGTGCCTTGCAAACGTGTCCTGGGAGTGAGATGTTCCTACATTGAGGGAAAATTTTTTTCAGCAGTACTTTCTTCCCGTAAAACAGTCTGCACCTAACTTGCTGGGTGTACAAGCACAAACATTGGTGCCATAATTTTCTGTTGTCCCTATTTACTAAGTCCCAAGTCATGGTGTTGGTGGAAACAGGGACAAATCATAATAAAGTCTCAAATCCAGTGGAAATCCTACATGAAGAGTGAGGTGTGTCCAGTTTTCAGTTTATCCCTAGAGGCAAATGTTTGCCAGCTGCACTGCCCTTTCCTCAGAGACAAGTGGGGAATGTGGACGCTGAAATAGGACAGGTCCTGTCTGTGGCTGATCCCATGCAGACCCACTAAGGCAGCTCTCCAGGAAAAGTGTCTCCATCCATATCTGTTTCTCTTCCTTCTCCTGAAAATACAAGCATGTGCAGAAACTTAATGCCTTGTGCTAGGGTTTCTCTTGACCAAGCAAAGCAGTGATTTATGGTCAGATACAGCCTTTCACTTTTAAGCATCCATATAAGGCACTGCCACTATTTCTGCTTTTGTGATCTTGTTCCCAGGTGTGAGGTCTCCTGTGTACCAAGGTTGCTGCTGTGCACCATTCACCAATACCGGATTAAGGATTCACAGAAGCCTCAGGACAGCTGCAGGTAAAAGGTGATAGCATTATCTACCCTTAGTTATGTGTTTCCAGGCAGCATGAGGTGAGTTAAAACATTTCAGAGCTCTGCACCAGAATGAGCCCTGCTGGTGAGCGAAATTCTGTGCAGAGCAAGGCATGTAAGTAAGAGCTGAATTAAGCCTTAAATAATTAGAAAAATTCCAAACAAATCCCTCCCCTGGGTTCCTCATCCACATTCTGCCTTTCCAAGGCCTGATGCATGGGTTGCGAGTCTTGGGAGATGGCACTGTCTCTACGAGAGCATCCTGATTGGGACAGAGCAACCTGCCAGCATTTAATTAAATGGGAGACATCTCTCCTGCAGTACAGCCCCATCCCCCACACATATTGATTTATTTATAGTGTGCTTCATTATATGCAACCAGTAGGCTAGTGCATGGCTGTATTTAATAGTCCTACAGCCTCAGAGATGGGAGCAGTGATGGTCCCAGAGCACATGATGCATTATTTTATGAGGAACTGCTACTCTCACATATAGTTAAGTCTTCCTTCATTATGTTAACAGTCTTGCCAATGAACTTGCACAGTTCAAGAATTAGAAAAGTGTTTATTTCTTGCAAGGTGTCTCTGCTAGAGTGACTTTGTGAGGCAAAGATGCTGCTAGGCACATATTTTAAAAATCGATTATTTTGACTTACCCAGAAATAACCCCAATTATTTGACCCAATTTGACTTTCTTTAGAAGTTCCTTCTTCAGAAATTTTACATAAATGTTTTCCTTTTTCTCTTGGGAGTTTTAACAAAAATGAAAGCGGCACTGTTTTCATTAGTATTTTCCACAGAAAAGTTTAAGCTTTTCTCAAGAAAGGGCAAGTTTTTCTGCAGCTGAAAGCTGGCTTTTTTTTTTTTTTTTTTTTTTCTTTTTTTTTTTTTAAAGTTACAAATGTTAATGTACTATCCCTGCAGGAACTGCCATTTAAGTGCCTTGTACTAACATATACCTCAATCAACCAGACTCACTCACATTCTCTCTCCTGTGATATACCACAGTCTTCTCTTATGATATGAAAAAAGAGTTGTGTTCTGGGAGATAAAACCTGGCCAAACCCATAAAAGAAAATAGGGATATAAGGGGATCTTAAACCCCCACCATTTGCCATGGAAAACAAGCTGAATCTAAACATTTTCTTTTCAAAGTAAGCATTTGAATTATGGAAGAATACTTGGCATTTTCCTCAAAAAGCAGAACTTTCACAAATCAATTAATTCTAGAGAAAAAAAAAAAAAAATGACCCCTTGCCCTGAAATACCTAACAGCTAAGTTTCTGCTGAAAAACATCTTTTGTGGAAAGTTTTGATGGTCTCCATATTTGTGTACTTAAACTTACATATGTGTTAGAGTGGCTTTGCTGATCAGGACCTCCAAATTTTGCATGTTGTAGAATTTATACGTTTGTTTCCAGCCAAACCATACCATATAAAAGCTGGCTTATAAGTCGTAATATTGAAAAATCTGGCTAACAAGACATCCTGGATAGTGCACACATGCTGATGTTCTTTATAGAATAAATGCTCTGTACTCTGATGTGGCAAATGAGGTCATTTGAGTGCACTAACTCTGGTCTTCCTCTCCCTGTTCTGCTTGAAAGAGATTTGAATGTGAAAAGGTTTTGGCACTTGGGGGCTCCATGGTTTGGAACGGCTTTCAAAATTGGAGACTTAAAGGTCACTCTTCTCTGAAGAAGTGAGGGACCCAACCCCAATACCCGCCATCAAAGAAACTCTAAAAAAAGAGATGTTTTCAAATACATATTGAGTAGGCTAGGGATGTAGCTGGTCTTAATAAACATGTGAGACCTCTGCATTGAAGGTGTTTTGCATTTGCTGCATTGTTTTATCCCTGCAGCATGACCCAGTCTGTCAGATAAGCAGAAGCAGTAACACGGGGAGGATGTGGTTGCTGTCTTGGAACTTGGAAAACAAATTCAAGCTTAGGAGGGTTGTTTTTTCTACCTTAAAATTAAAACCAGCTCCTGTTAGCTTTCTAAACTCAATTAAATTCCAGCTGATGCTCTGACAGAGAAAACCAGGATTTGAAAAGCTATTTCACATTTACCAGCGGTGACAGCTTGCTAGGAGATGGGGGCAAAGGCATGGGAGAGTAAGACATACTTATACCACCTTTTACCCCTGCCCAGAATGAACTAAGGGATGTGCTTCCCCAGGAAAGGGCTTGTCACTAAAAGCCCTGAACACCTTAAAACAAGGGACATGGCATAATTTTGATGGACAGAGAGCTGCCTGAGCCAGCCATAGGATGTGCTGGTGGCCATGGTGTGGTGTCACCACTGTCCTGCTCAGGGAGCCAGAATGCTTAATCCTGGGCTGGAGTGACATACCTGACAGCAGTTGAAATCACCAGAAGATCCTTTTGTCAGGGGCCTGAATATAACCTTTCTCACACCAACAGAGGCAGGAGGATATGCTCCCCAACAGGTGATCTCATATTTTACACCTAACAGCTTGGTAGTTCTCACAGTTTTGGATTCAGATCCACATCCTTCTTCTAGCAGATGTAGAACAGGATTTGTGCTGTGCTTTCCTATCTCTGTGACAAAGCGTTCTTGCCTCTCTTCACTAGAAGTTCACTGTGCACCATCAGCTCTAGCAGGACACATTCAGAAAAGAAATCCCAGGTTAGGAGAAGTCATAGAATAATAGAATTATAGAAATGTCTGGATTGTAAAGGACGTCTAGAGGTCTTCTAGTCCAACTCCTCTGCTGAGAACAGGGACATCTTCAACTACAGCAGGTTGCTCAGAACCTTGTCAAGCCCCACCTTGAATGTCTCCAGGGATGAGGCCTCAACCACCTCCCCGGGCAATCTGTTCCAGTGTTCCACCACCCTCATGGTAAAGAACTTCCTTACATCCAATCTAAATCCACTCTTTTCTAATTTAAAACCATTGCCCCTCAT
>JAAGNO010019371.1:26230-51282 GCA_033439905.1 Ceryle rudis
CCCTCTCCATCAGGTCCATGTCCTTCCTAAACAAGGAAGTCCATGTCCTTGTTAAAAAGTCCCTTGTTTATCAGACAGGCTGTGCATATCTTTCCAACAGCCCATCACCAGCACCCACATCCATATCTAACATGGACATAGATATCTCTTTGAAGACCCAGCTCCTATACATCCTCCTTCATCTACCACCACTCAGCTCTGTGTCCCCAGATCTGTGACTTGCTGAGGCTAATCACTTAAGAGTGAAATGTAAGGCTTGAATATGGAGGCCTGATGATTAGCTGACATAAGTTTTAAGAAATACCAGCTTGTTTGATACGTATTGTAAATGCTGCAGTTTTCCTATCCAAGCAAACATAGCTGATAATTTATTTTTCCCACTATAATGCTGCATTTTAATTATACTTTTTGAGACTATAGTGATATCTCACTCAAATTTTGGGGATTATTGAATTTCTTGACAGGTTTTCACCCATAGCCAGGGAGAAATATTGCATATAGCTCTCTCCTCTTTGAGCAGTGAATTACCGGTATAGTGAGGAAAGTGTTCCTGAAGCCCCCAGGCTGCCATTTTCCATCTCTCAGCAGCACTCAGCCCAGCTGGGTGGGCTGAAAGCAAATGGCTGCATTCAAGCCTATGGCACATTTCCTGCTCTCTAAACCATGCTGTAAACTGAATCAAAACACTTTCATTAGAGGGATGAAAATAAATCCACAGTGAAGCTGGGTTTTATCATGAAGATCTATCAGAGACTACCAGACTGGGTTATGTGGGGTTCAAGGATGTGGCCATCAGTCACCAAAGCCAAATGTGAAACCGTGGAGGATCTCTGCTGCATGCCCAGATACTAGATTAAACAACCAACGTCACCACCTAGGAGGACTAAAACTGGCACGCTATCATACTCCATTCATTTTTTGGGAAACCTTAATTTTCATCAATGGAAATGGGACTGGCAGCATCACAGAGCAGGCTTTGAGTTATGCTGCATTTCCAAATCTAAAGCAACATGTTGACTGCATATCTATTTGTGATTACTATTTAAACTCAAATGTAAGCCTTGCAGCACGTTTGAGACTGGGGGTGGGCTCTTTCAGGCTTGTCTTCACATCAGGATTAGCACAAGCCCTAGCTCAGGAGCTGCTCCGAATCTTTTTCCTTGCCCCTGCTGAGAACACTATCCCAGTTAGCTGCTGCTCCCAGCTGGGGTAAGCTGTCCCAGCAGGATGCATTGCCCAGAGCGTTTCTTTTGCTTTCATTTAGCAATCTTCCACCACTCATGGGAAGAGTTGCATTACATTACTCAGCCACTAATAACTCTCTCTTTTCCTCCCCAGCCTCCATCCTGCACCTGTGAGAATAGTCCAGGTTCATTGGGACTGGACGACACAGAGCAACCTGGGTCATGCACTGCAGTATGAAGGGAGCGCAGCAGAAGAAATAACCACTTAATTCTGAGTTTGTAGCCCCTGAGCTAACCCAGGGCCTTATCTGACTGACATGTTCCTATCTGGAGACAGTTTTTTCCAGGAGGGAGGTTAAGGTATCTTTAGCAGAGCACAGCATTCCGGATAGTGCAAGCACTGTCTGTTTGCAAGAACAATTTGAAGATAGAGTGTAATGTACATAAGTCATTGACTATACTCTTGTCTACAACAGCAAAAATGCACAAGCATGTAGACATAAATATGTAGAAATACCTATTATTACGATTTGCAGCTATCAGAGCACTTCCTATCAACTTAATTGAAGTAAGCTTAATTACCAATCTGTAATGAATCATGATCTTTAAAAAAGATCAAGCTGCCAAAGTGTAGGCACATTCTTTAATTGTAAAACCCTTACCAAGCAGAGAGGGCCAAATACTCAGCTGGTGTAGGCTGGCGTCAAATTTTGACAGCTATATCAAGTCAAGAGAACCTGGCTTTCCTGATGGCTGCTAGCTGCAAATCTGATTCTGTACATTTTCTAATCTGTTCACCAGAAGATCATTCAGATCTATGAGAATATCATGAGGGTGATGTTTATCAGGGGCATCCTCCAGCACCCATTTGCCTTGACATCTAGATATGGCAGAGGAGTTTTATTCCTGACTGAGCCTCTAATTTTCAGTGTGATCCTAAGTGTCCTCTATCACCTTTGTCACTGTTGCTCATAATATTCAGACCACAGATGTCAAACTTCAGACCACTAGACAGAGCAGAAAATGCTCTAGATCAAGACAAACCATCACACAACTGCAAGACTGTGTCAAATCCTCTCTGTTCCTGCCACATATTTCATAGCCTCCAAATTCAGACTCCTGACTGATACCTCCAAGTATCAGTCCATTGCATTCCCTCTCAAAGGGACCCTAATTTGATGTTGTGGTGGGGATTTCTTGGCTGAAACAAGGAAGTATCTCCTTCAGCTTGCAGAGAGATGTTTCTGTGTACCTCCTGGAGATGGTCTGCATACCACCAGCTGTACGTGAGATGCACTTTGTAGCCCCCTTTTACAGTCAGGCCTTCCTTGGCCAGAACTGTCCTCACTGTGTGTTTGTACAAGACTTCATGCACCAGGGCTCTGCCTCAGCTGGAGCCTCAAAAACATGGCTATAAAACCAGCTGTAAATAATGGCAGCACAGAGCAGGGTGTTAAACTCACTGATCGCATCTGAGTCATCACTTCTGCCTCTCGATGGCATGACCTTGGAGGTAGGCTGTTAAGTCCGTAAAAAAGGTTTAGAAAAATAATAAAAAAAGTCTCTCAAGTCCAGTGTCTCGCTCCAGTGATAGCAAAAAGGGTAACAGGAGACTGTTGTTTTAACACTGTGCCACCTTTTCAGATCTTGTTTTTGTTTTCCTGCAAGGAGCAGGACTTTGTTGGCTTGTTTCTGAGTGCACACACATGAAGCCTTTCATCAGTGTGTGTTTCAGTAACAGGCCCCTGGATATCAGTAAGGTTGACACATTTATACAATATCCCACTCCGTGATTTGTGGCGCTCCTACGGCTCAGCGCTATTAATGTATGAGTGACTCTTTTCATTACCTTGCCATAGATCAAGTGCTGGCCTCTGATTTTGACAGATGATTCAAATACATCTGGTTTTTTAAGTTGAGCCCGTTCAGCTACTCCAGCTACTGCTAAATGGTGTTGTTTGCCAGAGAAGAACAAACTGTTTTGGAGGGAGGTACAAAAGGCACTTTGATGGTTGAACTGTGGTCCAATCTGGGAGCAAACATGGCTGCCCCTGAAAGGGCATCTCAATGGGGAGAAAATCTGCTTGGGTGAATTTTTTTCAGGGACTGCTGATGTTTTTTTGGGGGAGCAGGAAACCTTTGCATGAAGAAAGTCAACAACGGTCCCATTTATAACCTATGATGACCATGAAAGTTTCATTTTCTGTGCACAGTGAAAGATCCTTCTATCTATTGGGATTCTCCTTGACATTATGTGACAAACGCCCCCCAAATATGATGCCAGCAGCTGCATTTTTCTTTGACTTATGACATACCACATCCTAAATTTAATTGCTTTAATTTGTTAACATTATTTTATACTTGACAAGCATCCTTTCTGAGGTGCTCACTGAGCCATGGCAGCTCACTCGCCACCTTAATACTGTTGAGAAACTAAGAGACCCCTGTTGAAGTCTGCAGCAGACTGCTTTACCTACTTCAACTAGTGTATGTATTTTCTTAAAATAGGAATAGGATAAAATTCAGGAACAAACTTGAAGAGGAAAAAACACGCTCTGCTTCCTCTAGACGAGCCTGAGCCATCAGAGCACAGAGGTGTGTTCCCACACCATGTCTGACTCACTAGTGTAATGCAGTTTAAATACCTCACCCACACTGGAGCAGTTGTATTCAGAGGAGTTGAAATAGGCCCTTGTCCCCTCACATGGCCTAGGGGAAGCAAGCGCTGCACTGCCCCGAGATGGAAAATAGGGCATTTGCATTCTGTAAGCCAAAGGACCGCTGGTGTCCCAACACCCGAGAAAGAATTCAGCTGATGTACAAAGGATGGGCTGCAAGGAGGAAGAATGGTTATCCAGAGATAGTGTTCCTGGCTGGGTTTTGGAGATCTGGTTTTAATGGGCACAAGGAGGTTGAGGTTCTACATACCAGGAGGCACAGCTCCATCTCCCTGGGGAGTGTGCACACTTTTGCCTCAAAACAAGCATCCTTTGCTGAGCTAGTCTGGCACCCGTGACCAGCTCTGGAGTGGGTATAGAACAGAGAAGGATATTGAAGGTTTCCAAAAAAGTGGCAAATCTTAAAGCTTCATTCTGAACATACAGTATCTTCTGCTTTAACCTCTCCTGGCTCCAGAAGCACCCCCAGTGCACCATTACAAACACCTCTGGGCCCTGACAAGACTTCGATAGTCACCCATCTATCTGGATGCCTCCAGTTGTGTCTCTGCTTCAAGGACTGTGTACTGTATATCACGCACAAGTAGAGATGAAGAACCTTCCAGATGGTTCATTTGGTGCTGGAATAGCGTACCCGCCATATGGATTCCAAGGTAGCCCAAGCTAAAATTGACCTGGGCATATTTGTGCATGCCTCAGCCCCTACAGTGTCCAAATCAGTGGCTCTTTGTAGGATCCCCTCTGCGGGGTAAGGGGCCCAAGCTGTAATGATGTTCATTACTAGCTCTCTGGGGACATACTTGAGAAGGGCAGTCACAAAGCCAAGCAGGCTGAAAGCACCATGTGAAAGCACCCTTATAGTCATGGCTTTTCTTGAAGGATTTTAGGCTGAGGAAGCAGTAGCTATATGTACCTCACAATAAAGGATGTCCTGCTCAGCCAAAAGAAAAATCTTCAGGGATACAAAGGACCAGAAAAAGCTGGACTTTGCAACCTTAAAAATTTCTTCATGTGAAGAAATCCTTATCCCATGCAGCTCTTACCATCAGCTTAAGAGAGATAGTGCTTCACTCTGGGACCCTGGCAAGACCTAATGAGCTATAAAGGGACTTAAACTACTGAAAGATTTTCAGGAAAGCCTCTAAGGTATTTGGATTTGCAGGGATGCAGAAGGGAAATCTTAAGTACTTATGTAGTTAAATGCCTGACTACCTCTAAAAATGCACCTTTTAGTCTGCAGTTAGTATAGAGCAGCCCAGGCCTCTGCATGCAGAGCATTGACATCTGGATATTGGCCACCGGGATATCTCTTGGTCTTCATTACCATTGGCACAGCCTCCAACACTGATGAGACAAGCATCTGTGCCCAACTTAGGGCATTGGCCTGAGATGCTGTTGAAACCAGGAGAAAAACAACAACAACAAAAAGAGTTAGGTGTCTTCCTAGAGAAGAACAGTCTTTGCAAGATCAGACTGGTGTTAAATCCAATATGCAATAAAAATATTCACACTTTGGAACCTAAACCTACTCCCTCTAATTGTCCACTAGAGGGTTTCTTGTACTTTCCACCGAAATGCCTGTCCCCGCCAGCAGTTAGAGACAAGATTCAGGGACCCAGAGGCAGGATGGATGCAGGCACAGCCCACACACAAAGGACCAACAGAGCCTGTGCCCACACTGACATCCCCAGGTGGGACTGGTGCATGTAGGTGTATATCCATACAGCCTTCCCTGTGAGCTCTGGTATTGACAGGAGCAAGTGCCATCCCATCTCAGGGGTGTCAAGTCTAGAAGTCCTTTATTAAAACCCACTGGAGAAGTGTGGCTTTCCCAGAGACAGTGGCATGTACCCAGATATTAGCTGCATATTCCTCACATTTAATAGTAATTTCTCACACGCAGCCCACGCAAAACTCACCATCCTCTTCATGGCACTGCTTTTGCCCATGTCTTGTGGCACAATGAAGAGCAAAGCCTCCTGTTCCTCTTCTCTGGTTCTCCCTAAAACCTGGCTGTACTCATACCATGAAGGAGGATGTGAATCATCTCCAGATTTGTCATGGGGTCCCAGTATACGAGGAAGAGACAGAGAGAAGGGACAGCAATATGGTGATTTTTGAGCTTGATATCTAGAATGGTATTTAGTAGATGCCATTGCTCAGATTAATTGCCTGAAGCTGCTGTACTTACAGGCATCAGTCATGCACATTTCAATTACTTTCTAACGGTCGCGAAGACTTGACAGGTAGATGGATAGATATGAGAAACAGTGCTTTAAAAAAAAACAGTGGATGTTTTCACAAAAGTTGTGGGTACAGGGTGATAGGGTGTGGTACTGAAAGCATTATTAGCTCCTGTGTACATACCCATAGATTCTATCCACCTATCAGGATTGTGGGCATTCTAATCTCCAAGCATTTACAAAGCCCATCATCATCACTTTATCCTTTAACCATCAACAGAACAGAGCTGGAAAGAGGTAAAGTGTTTTCCTTCAGGCTGTTCAGACAGATGATGACAAAGGTGGAGCAGTCTTTGGCAAATGCAAACCAAAAATCCTTTAAGTTAAATGGAGTAATTCAAGTGTGGTTTTTTTAAATGACAACATGAAATTGGGGGAAAAAAAATGGCAGAAGAGTATGAAAAAAACCCAGCATTTCCTTAAAATTTAAGTAAAATGTTTTGATTTTAAAAAAAATTATCAGTGAATGTGAATGTCTGTTTTTCTCCCAACACAATCCTGAGGATTTCACAGGGAAGCCATTTTGGTGGCAAATTTTACGTAGATCTGATGGTCAGCTGGGTATCTTTGTCTGGCTGCTCCCTTGGACTGTGCCTGTGCTACAGAGCCCCACTGACGCACACTAGCTGGTGGTATGAAGAGGTGTGATCCTACACCAGAATAGCTGTCTTGGCAAAGCCCCAAGCCTGTGCTGTGTCTACACTGTGAGCACTTTGCCTGTATGACTATGCCATTATCATCAGGCTTGTTTGTAAAATGTCTAGCCGACACTGAATGCGAGGGTCAGATTTTCAAAGCACGTAGTGCTCATAATTGGAGCCAGATTTCTGGAGGAGCTCTGCTCCCATTTAAACACCTAAAGAAAGTGACTGGATTGTCTCCCCCAGCTGTTCCTGCTGCGGGAAATGAGAGCTTCTACAGGCTGACTCTGGCCCTAGATAAATAATAATGAATGAAAGTCATTATAGGGGATGAATTTGCAAATATTTAAAGTTTCAAGGCATGAATTTTGTTAATTAAATAATGCTAATAATGCAACATCGGTCTGACCTGAAGGTTAATGTAAAATCGACATCTTTGGTGAGAATCTCTCTCTTCACAAATTCCCTGGGGTAAATGAAACATTTTCAGATTTCATCTGGCTTTGAAAGCTGAACTGATTAAACTGAAACTTTTCTCTGGAGTTCATTCATCCCTTCTGTATGCCTCCCGATAAACCTGTGGCCATCAAGAAATACTATAGCTTGGACAGATTATGGATGAAAAAGTTTATCTTAAAAACTTCGTTCAATATTTTTTTTTTTTGCTTGTTTTACATGGGGCTGTATTGTGAAAGACAGCTGTGGTGATCTATAGGGAACCCATGTTAGGATATTAGAAACAACAGTCACTTGTATGGAAAAAAGAAATAAGAGGAGCAGTCTTTCATTATGGAATGTAATTCAGTTTAAATACTACCAGAATAATTCTGGTGCTCTTGTTTAATCTGACCGGTTTTCTCTCTCTTCCACTTTTCCTTTCCCAGACCTTTCCATATGCGGAGACAGATACTATAGTGACATGTGAGCTAAGGAGACTTTAGTTACAATTCTAGATAACTCCATTTAACTTGATTATAGGTGTCATTTGGTTCAGAAATATTTAAATGATTTTGTAGCCATTACAGAAATTTGTTTGTAAGTCTAGGACTGTAATTTCACTTTAGAGCCTCAAAGAGGCTAAATTAAAATTATGAAAAAGCCTTTAAAATGCAGGAGTATCACTGTGTTTTTAGAGGGGGATTTGGGAAAGAAAATCCCTAATTTATCATGGTCTTCCTGGTCATTTTTGTGGGACTGGATTTTTAAAATGTGAATAAGATATTGATACATCCATAATCTTTTTAAAACCTGACTGGAGACTTTGTGCTTCAATTTCTCACCTCTAATCCCACATCACAGAGGGCTGATGTGATGAGAAACACATGAAAAGATGTGAAAAGATTAGACAGAGCATGGGTTTTAAGTGAGCTCCCGTCTGGCCATTGAGACCTACAGCACATGGTTGCAGATTGAACCACGAAAATCAAATCTCAAATGTGCAAGACAAATGAGAAAAGGAGAGGATAATTAAGTGCCTGCTTAAAATTTTCTAGTTTCTCTACATTATCTGGAAAGGTTGGAGTATTTTGAACACCCTGATTTATGGATGAGGAGGGTTACTGGATGCTGTGCAAACCCATGTGTACAGCTTTTGAGGACCAAGCTGGTGACTCTGGGCACTGCATCCCTGCTTTTGGATAAGTACAGTCTTTGCTTAGGTTTGGGCACTTGCAGTCTTCTCTCACTGGGTTTCTTGCATGTCAATGAGCAGGAATGGGCTGTTCCCTCCAAACCCCCTGAAGATGCTCCAGATACAAAGTAGCTTTTGATAGCCTATGACTACATAGCCCTTACCACTCCCCTCTAAACACCAATCAGATTTTCTGCACTGCTTTGGTTTGGCAAGGCTCAGATCTGGATATAGTTTTGTAGGTTGCACCACAAGCTTGATATCACAGGTCTGCAGAGGAATCGAAGACCGCACTGTCTAATTGCAACCTTGTTCAGCCACTAAATAGTGTTCTGTGGAGCAAAAGCCTATCTTTAATCCTTCCCAAAAAACACTGGGCTTTTGCCAGGAAGGGAAAATGCTGGGAACATAAACAGAACTGAAGAACAAAAAATGGCAGGACCAAGAGGAGATATTTTCCAATAGACAGCCTGTAATTTGCCATGGATGTGGAAATTTAGCCAAAATAATTGAATTCTTTGTGTTTCCAAAGGGTTTCTGTTCATTTTGTTGGCGTACTTAGGTTTGAGGTTTGGTAACATGATATGAAATCTTTCATCTTGGGTTTACTACTCTAAGAACCACCCCAGTCATCACTGATCATAAGTATCACCCAATCGTAAACATCTTAGTTGTTCCCGTCGGGTGGCTTTTTTAATGGGATGTGTGAAATACATGAACGTTTCTCATTCCCCAAGTAGAGGAGCATGCTCCCCACATCCAAGAATGCCATTACTGACTGGTAATCTTATTGGACTTCAATTTACCCAACTCCTCTTTGAGATTCTTAGTCAAAATGGATGGTGGCCAGCCCATGTGTTCAAGGGGTTTGAATGGCAAGCTTTCTGCTGAGTGGACAGACAGCTTCCCAACTGCTTCTTAAGGGAAAATAAGAAACAAAGACATCACAGTTGTGAAATTATATCGTAGGTGGAAAAATTAAAAATAAGACTGGAAGAGAGCTTTAGAAGGCGTTTCATCCTTTCCCTGCTCCAAGGCAAGATCAGTTAGACCTGTCCAATTTGTTACAGAGATTTGTCTGGTATCATTTCTAACCTGTGATGGGTACTGTATGACTTGTCCGAACTCATCCAGTGGCCTTTTTCTTAATGCTTGACTGAAATACTTCTTTGTGCAGGGTCATTCCTCCCCTTCTTGTCCCCAAGAAGACATGGAGAATGGTTTACTGCTTTCCTCAAGAAGTGTTTTTTCAGTCTGAGGTCAACTCAGTGATGGAAAATGATTTGCTGCACTATCCCTATTCTTCTAATGTCTTCCTCAACAATGGTGATGGCTGTGTTACTGCTATGAGAAAATGTAATCAATATGGGAGCTCATTTATGTAAACTACTCCACTGGATACTGAAAATCACAGATTCCATCATGGTAGAGACTCTTTGACATTTTTCCCTACAATCCTTCTTGAGGTTATCCTCTTGTTTTCACAGGTTTTGTTTATCCCACAAGGGTTTGCGAACTTGCTCCCTCACTGATCAATGGCCACAGATACTAGCCACCCTTTTGTTTCAAATTGTTTCCTTCTTGAGAATAATTAACCCAAACTGAATGGATAAAGACAGAAACTGCTCCCAGCCCCTGTTTATTTTGGAGTGTGCTGCTCAGTCTCCCAAAGACCTGCAGGGTATCTACTTTTTCCAAGGTCTCTTAGAGGATGCCATCTCCCATAATAAGCTAACCTCACTTTAAAAAGTGGTCAGTGGGTAAACTGATCCTCTTCCAAACCCTTATTCCTCATAGAAGAGACCTATAGTCCAGGAAACACATCTCTGGTGAGGTGTGCTGATGGCAAAGGGAAAGCTCGAGCTAAGGTGCATTGCAAGGCACCTGTGTTTTGGGTAGAGCCAGCAATGCTGGGAGCTGCTTCAAGAAGCAAGTGTGTGGGTAGTAGTGGTGGGCTGCCCAGAGAAACAAAAACATAGTAAGAGAAAGGTCTATTTAAATCAAAATTGTCCCCTTCTCTCCCTAGGAGTGGCTTTTCTTATCTATCTGTTACTGTGCCTTGTTTTGTATCCCTGCACAACCAAGGGCTGGGTTTCCATTAGGCTTTGGGATTTTCACCGCCCTTTCCAAGTACTGTGCTGTGTTCCCCTCCCAACCCAGCATAGCTATGGATCTTGGTCTGAGAACCTCACAGGTGTTCAAATGAAAAATAAAAAACACCCTGAGGCTGGAAAAGCCCAGACTTGCCTTTCTGCTTTCCAGCTTTGCCACGGAGTACTGCTCCTCACCTTAAATGACTTCCTCTGCTGAGGGCAAAAGGAGACTCAGGGTCAATGTCTCAGTCTGGTGCATCCCTCAGAGATACCTGCCTTTTTCTTGTCTTTATGGTCTTGACCAAATTAAGTTTCCTGCATGTGTACAGCACTGGCTGTAGGAGTGGGACCAATTGTTCTCTGAACAGAGACCTGTTGGCTATTTAAATAAAGCAACTCATTATCTGAAACTTACTACTCTGTAACCTACTGGTAATTTTGAATTGCTGTCAGTACATACTGTCTTCACAATCGCTTGCCTCCTGCTGGGATGTCTTTTCCTGTGTTTTCCCATGTCCTCTAAGTAATGCTTAGAGCTAAGTGTCCATGCTGTGAGAGAAACACATATTTTAATGGTTTAGCTTCTGTAAAGCTAGGATTACACAGTGGAAAAGGAGAGGGATAATTAAACTACAGTGATATGTCTCCAAATCCTGCTTTGAATCTACAAGGGTATTAAAGAAAGTAATTTTGAAAAGGACACTCTCAAACTGAGCAGTTTTCCTTTATTCTGTTTAGAGGAAGGGCTGTAAAGGCAAACTTGGTGAGCAGGACCATGGGATGCAGGGTATCTGTGTAGCCTTGTGTGGGTATGCAGTGAGGCCTTGAAATATCTCAATGGATAGCAGGTCAGGATATTCAGGGATGATGAGGTCCTGGTATTGGTGGAGATATTACCTGCATTCCTGCAACACCAAGTATCTCCCTACCCACCTCCATCACATTTTACGACCTTGAAAAAAGATGTTCTTCATTTCTTTCTGACATGAGTCAGAAGTATCAACTTGTTCAGCACATAACAAAAACCTGCTGTCTTCAAAGTTCTGTTAATAGTGTGTCTGCAAATAGATAAAGGACAATAAGCTGTAAAAAAATGGGACTATTAGGCCACATATATTGGAACTTTTGCCACACATTTTGCCTGAGCTCCATCTCTTTTGCTATGCACAGAAAAAACTAAAAGTCACATCCTCTGCCCTTGGAAATTTCCTGCATGGGGGAACAGAAGCAGGTGGTTTTGCACAGACATATGATATATGTTAATGTGCTTTGATCCTCCTGTGAATGCAGACGTAATAGTGGCCAAGCACACTGGATTTATTTCTCCCTCATTAGAAAGGTGCTGGGGAAAGCAGCAAGAAACCTGTTCTTTCAGTGTTGGAAACTGAAACTCTCCACACTGCACTGTGTGCTTCAGTCACAGATCCATACAAACATGGGCAGTAATGAAAGCAGTTTCTTACTTTCCTTAGCCTGAACCTGTAAGTGTATATGATATTGTACTTCAAAGCCAGCAGTAATGTAAAGCTTTATAAAATTTATGCCAAAGATGGAACTTAATAAGACATGGATCATACAGTAGAACAGTAATGTGGGGAGGGTAAGTAGCTCTTTTTTCAGTGACACCATATAAAATTAAAGCTGAAACATAACTTATCCCTTTACAGGAAAAGTAAGGAACTGCTGACGGTACAATGACAAAACTAAATTGCATTGGCCTGTGACTGCATCAAATGCTGTTACTGAGTTTTTGTTAGTAATGGGCTATGACTGGAACCATATGACAGTTGCTACTGTTTTAACAGTTTGTAGAGACAAGCACACACTTCACCATGATGTCTGATAACCATCATGTAATTCCAAATGGGACTTTCTTTTGTCATTGAGTTTTGCTCCTTTCCAGGGGACTATTTTTCTTTCACTTCCCAATTTCAGCAACTCCATTCTGATCTTGGCTTTCCATCAGCCATGCTGAGGGCTCTGGGCTCGAGCAGTTGTGAAGTAACTCTATATCCTCCGAGGCTTCAGAGAGGAAATAGTCACAGATTTATTGGGCTTTAAGGGAGTTTGAGGGGAAAACCAGATGAAGGCATCCTGCATCTTGGCTTAGATTCAGAAGAAAGTCAATATGTGTTATTACACATTAAAGATGTCACTTAGAAAAGTTATTTTGGAATAAAAGTAGGATGGAGACTTAGAAAAAAATTAATAACAAAATGCATTCATATGTGTAAAATTCAGCATACAACATATCTAAGGGTGGAGAGCTTTCAGTGTCTTCTGATCACATGCACTTGTATTATGAAACAACAATCTCTATCTAAAGTTATCTATTATCAAATTGTTCAGGCCAACTTTATGTCTAACCTCAAGTAAAGAAGAGCTGATCTTTAAATCAATATTTCAGCAGGAGATATTTGTGTTCCTAT
Organism: Ceryle rudis; assembly: GCA_033439905.1. Lineage (NCBI taxonomy): Eukaryota > Metazoa > Chordata > Aves > Coraciiformes > Cerylidae > Ceryle > Ceryle rudis. The sequence continues at coordinate 39,129 of JAAGNO010019371.1, forward strand.
ATTACATTTCAGTGAAAAAAAGATGCCTTGTACTGTAATTTGGGGTTAGTACATGGCTGCCTATCACTACGGCTGAAGCAAGATATCATAGCTGCCACGACGGAGCACTCCTTTCCCTCTGTGCAAGTGTCCAGTGCAGGGTCAGTCACCGCAGAAGCCAGCAATCCAGCGTGGTTGGTTGGAGAATAATTCCCTCTCATCTGGCTTATACATTGATGGCTCCTGTTGTGGTTCATCTGATTTTCTTTAGTTTTCCCCAAGTGGCCTTACTGCACTCATGGATAACTGTTTAGGAAGAATGTAAGACAGTTTCAAGAGATATATCAGAGGCAGATCTTCAGACCTTCAATTGTGTCATTGCTCACTGTGATGACCTTCATTGCTTCTCTTTTCTCTCACAGTCCAATAAAAAATTGAGCTATAGTGCTTGATCCATATTGTCCCCTGAAGGAGAGGGAAACTATATGCATGTAGGATGACCTAACCCCTTCTATAAAGAGCACTAACCATGTTTCTTTGGCATGTTTTACCTGCCTTCACCACATATATTTTCCTAAAAGCGGTATCACCCTCTTAGCTCCCGAGAGGCAGTTTGATAAATTCATCAGGGATTCAAATGAGAAGTGGAAAAAAACAATACAAATCTTCTGGAAAGCTCTGTATGAGGTTATTCCTGGTTTAACAAGGGTAAGCAACATCACAAGCTCTTGTTTTTAAGCAGAGGAAGGAGAAGGGCATGGGAGAAAGGAGGGAATATTTTGGAGTGAAGAGCACAACTACAAAAAGGGAAAAGGTACACAAGATATCAAACTACTCTTTGCCTCTCAGTGATGCAGACCAGCCATGCTGTAAACCCTGGCCATGCTGTAAACCCTGGTAGACACATCTTCAGTCAGCAAAAAAGGGATGCTCTTTAAGGGAATAAACTTGAAATTTAATCACTAAAATAAGTAGTACTACTTCTCGAACAAGTTTAATTTCACCTAACTTTAGGTGTAGACTACATGGTGAGTTCCCCTTGGCTTCTCTTATGAAAAGAAAAAAAAACCTTTTCTAGGGCAGAACTCATTTTGCTAGAAGACACCAGACTAAAATAAATGACCTGAACTGTAGAAGCTCCTATTTTTCTCCATGGATCATAAAATGAGGTGAGGGACACTAGCTATATAGGAGCTAAATCAGAGTAATTTGTCTGAATCAGGATCCCTGAGATCCTGAAACAGACACACCAGTAAAATTAATAACTTTAAATTTTTATAAATTTCTATTAGACTATGAAAAGCTGAGAGCTGGGCATCAAAGATTATTAAGTTGGCTTAGAAGAAAGAATTTCATGAAACTGAAGGGTTTGCCTTACTCTGCAAATGTGAAAGTTAGGGTTATACTTAAAAAAATGATCTCATTACACATTTCCAAGAGCTGTGGCTCTGAGTCCTCCTGTCCTCTCAAATACTGAGTTAGGATTACATCCTCAGAGGAAGTTATGTTTTGCTGGACTTGTCTAAGCCCATCTGAAGTGATGTCAGCAAGAACTGAATCTGGACATCATGAAGCTGCATATAATGAAGAGTGTTTGGCCTCGACCACTGGTGGTGATGAGGCAAAAGAGGGAAAGAATCCAGCAGGGAGTTGGCAGGGCTTCCAGGAGAGGGAAAAAAAAGTGTAAATGTAAAGCATTTGCTACAAAACATAGGGAAAGAGTATGAATGTGGAGTCCCAGGAGAGGTGTCCTGACAGTTGCCATTTGGAAAAGAGCTGGGTCTGGCATTAGCAGATCTTCCCTTTATGCATCTCAGCATGCTTTGCTTTACTTGGGAAAACGGGTGAAGATCGATCTGCAATGATCTGATACTCTTGCCCAGATGTGAAAACGTCTCTCCATGCTTTCAAAAATACCTCATTAGTGCCTACAAAAAATGTAGCAGTGATTACAGCTGAGCAGTTTCCTGTAGTATCTTCCAAGACCATATCATTGTTTTCTGTCCATCTACACCCCTGCTGGTTCTTGTCTTGCTTATATTATGCTTTTTTGTTGGTGGGGGACATTCTTGTAGTAACATAGTCGCAGAGTGCTGTGCACTTCAGGGCTCTCAAGGGGTCACTGCAACAGTAATACTACGTTTTGTTAAGTTGGAAAAACCTGCAGTATTATCTGGTACACAATCTGAGGAGTTTGGAGAATGACTGGACATCATTCTGCAGAAAATGTATCATTTTACTGTTCCAGGATCCTGCAAGTCCCAGCATGACTTTTCTACAGCATTTGGAAATTTGTCTGCTGAAGCTGTGCTCATACCAATAAATGAAATGACCCTGGAAACATCACTGGCCCCAGGACCAGTTGCCTGCCAGGATCAGGTCCTAGAGTGCTCTATCTCCCCAGCCTTTCCAGGGCATTGCCTGGGAGAGTTTTAGTTGGCACAGGGTGAACGTTTGCAAAGAACAATTTTGTCAACTTTACAGGATGGGTGATTGTGTTTCATTTAAACTATTAGTGTGGGCACAGTCACGGGTCAGAGCAAAGGGTCCTAACTCCAAGATTGGTTTGAATGCAAAGGCATGGGAGCCTTTTTGCCATCATTTTTATACCTGTATCAACAGGCAGGTTGATCATGCTGGCCACATTAGGCTTCTTGAGTGGTGGGGAATATAGATGAAGTCAATTGCTTTCAGGTACTTCATTGACAGAACAACCAAGGGAATTGCCTGCTCATAATTCATGTGTCCTGTAAACCTTGCAGCATATTCAACCATTGACCTCATTGCTTTTACAATGTGTGTGACTTCCAAATAACAGTGGTATGAAGTCAATAGTGTGGTATGGACCAATCTATCAGCTACTGCTCAACATGATCAATGCTTTATGCGTTAAAATTGTCAATTCTCATAGACTATCCAGTCCTAACTTCAGGTGGTTGCCTATTTTGGCAAGTAACTGCTTTTGCATAACTTCTGTAAATTTACAGAAATTTACTATTAGACAAGTAGAGAGAAGTTTTTATAAATATTCATTCACATGAAAAGTTTTTTTAAGTTTCCTTTTTTTTTCCCTTTAAACAAACTGTCTGTTTACAAGCCAGTAATTCAAATTCCAGCTCACTTTCTAGAGATTCATGATCATTGGATATCTCTTGAGTTCTATTTCCTGAGGATTTGTGGTTATGCCTGAATTCTTTTCAGTGCTGAAATAATCTGCAGTGCATGAGGAAAGTATAACATTGAATGCAATTAGTTTATTATGCCCATGGAGAATCTTGTGGGTGAATTGGCTGTATTCAGTAACAAAAGCAAGAAGGAGAAAGTATTTGCCAGTTTCCATCCATGAGGAAGAATTTTGGAGGAGAATAATGATCCAGGTCACTGACGACTTATGGGAAAAGACTTGAGATGAGCTGATATTCTGAAGCTGATCTTTGTGATTGGGTACACTTTGAGCCCTTTTTCTCTATTCTGGGCAGCTCTCAGTGACAAATAGCCCGCAAAAAAGTTTAATGGGATGTGCAGTCACAAGGTTATTTCTAGAGACTGTTTCCCAGAGAGCATCACCACAGATAACACTGGCTAAGGTCTCATGGTACATGGGGAGACTGTGAGCAGGAACAAATATACCAGTCTCTGCATTACAAAATGTTCATGGCCTGATTCAGCTGAGAAATACATTTTATTAGACACTGCTTTGAGTAACTGTCCAAGCTCACCCGTCTAATTTCATGTTTAAACTAATAAGACACTTTGAAAGACAGTAGTTTCAGAAGACATTGAATTTGGGGGAACTGTGCCTTTCAGACTTTTGGTTTGTTTTCAATTTAATTCTTTGTTTTAAGGTGCATTTTGACATAAGAAGTGCCAATATGGTTAAGAGATAAACAGAAATTTTTCCTTCTCACCAAGGTCAGAATTGGAGCTGGAAGGTGTTTTTCATTTGGTTTATATATTTTTAGCCTAAAAAAATGCAGGTCTGAATCACACAAAATCATTTACGTCTTACATATTGGCAAGAAAAACAAAAAATAACTTCTGAGTCTACCTGACACAAAATTTTCCATTCAGTTTCTTTAATTTGGTCAGCAAATTTGGACTATCCCATAACTAATGCCTTTCTACTCAGAGCGACAAAAATGTGGCTTCAACCTGTGTCCTATCTGGCTGTGTCAGTGAAAAAGGCTGTGTTCCAACTTTCCTGTGTGCTTCCCTGCATTCTGTTTCATTCCACTATGTACCTGTCAATGTCCTCATGACTTAGCTGAAAAAATAAATATGTCCCCAAAAAAATCTGTCAGCACTGCTAAAAGAGCAGCTTATCACAGCAGCACTGTGCTGAGTTGTCAAGCTCAAACTGTCCTTTGGAAAAATTAGTTTCCCATGGAAAATAAGCATCAGCATCCTATAAAATATACAGACTTGGGACAAAACACTTCTTGGTTCAGACTTGTTTAGCCTGAAGTTATGTCAGTGTGTAAGTTTTACAGACAAGACTCTGATCGCTGGTCTTTGTTGTGTATATCAAGATTGATTTTAGTTTAATTGATTATTTATTTATCGGGTAGGCATTTTTCATTTACGCTTAGGTAGCTGAGATTGCAAATTCAGATACTGCAGTTATTGAAAGAACAGTAAAAAATGCACAGCCCAGACTCAACAATCCTTTTCTATACAATATGCACCAGCATTTAACAGAAACAGCTGTTTCTCACAGCTGGATCAGTCTCCTTTGGGTTTTGTGAGGAAAACTCCTGGCCTTTCCTCACCAGAACACAAGAGTATTGCTGAGCCCAGTGACCTGGAGGACATTCCCCAGCACCCACAACACAGGTCACCATTTCCCAGGAGCTCTCTCTGACTCCAAGTTACAAATTATTGTGGCAGACTCCACAGCATGTCAGCAGGGCTTTCAGGAAACACACGAAGCAAAAGCAACAGAAACGAAACAAAAAAAAAAGCAAATACCACACCGGAGACAGTTCAAAATGCTGCCTCAGCCTTCATATATCATAGCAACTCTAATACAGTCCTGGCGATGAGCCATTCTCCATATAAATGCTAGGCATGGCTTGGCAAGTTGTGGGTCAGGAATGCACTTCATGTGCTCCAGCAGCCAAGGAGAGTTCAGTCCTCAGGCATGGACTGGAACTACTCCAGAGTAAAACCTCCTCAAACATAGAGAAGTGCGGGCATTGAGTTCTTGGCATCAAATGGTCAAATCCACTCTTTGTTGGGGCAAAGCAAATGTTAATGCAAGCTTTAAAAGACAGACACTACTATCAGCTGTTACTTTTGGGCAGCCTGGAACAAGTTACCCCTTCCTCCTGTGCCTCAGCTTCTCTGCTTTATAAGGCATAGGTAGTGATGCTAACAGTCTTCTAAAGTAGCTCATGATTTTCTGATAATAGTAACTATTATTACAATGATGCCATCATTTTGATACAATAATGATCATCATACCTACATGGTCAGGAGATTGAAAAGACTTTGTAATTTTTTTTATTTTTTTTTCTTCTTGTTACTGCCCTCTGGCTATAGTAGATAGAGAAGCCAAAGACTTGCTTTCATTGAAACAGTGCTCTACATCAAACGAGGAAGAAAGCACAGCAAAACAGAATCCAGCAACAATATTCTTCATGTTGCAAAAGTGCAATTTAAATAAAAATATTTCATCCAGAAAGTAAAATGTTCAGATCCTGAGCACTGTCAATAACTTGTTAACTTACATTTAAAGGTTTTTAATAGTATTTACTGGAAAGCTTCAGATATCTTTCTGTATGAAAAAACATTGTTGTCAGAGAGAAAATGGTAAGACTTACCTCTCCTAGAATAATGTGAGAAATATACTTACCCCTCACAGAGTATCCCACAGTACATCCATGTGAGATGTAGCAACTGACATTCAACTCTGCTTTGACTAATTTAGACCAGATTCTTAATCTTCATCTCCCATTGTGCTCTGTTTCTGGGCTTTTGAAGCAGTTTTACTCTTGCCCAGAGAACATTTGGTCTCTTATACGACAAGCACAGTAGCTTCTACATTGTAGACCAGGTAGTTAGGGACATGACAACAAATATGTGGGATTAGTTTATACGCCTTTGGTCAAATCAGGCAGAATTTATGTGCTGGGATCCCACATCTACTAACAGTACTTTTATGTCAGGCTAAGGTTTATTCTGCAGATAAAGTGCTGATTGTAACTGTGCTGATCTTTTGTTCCTCCTGATGTGGATCACCTATTAAATGGCAAAATCTTGCAGGGACACAAAATTCTTATTTGTTCAATGACTATCTATAAGTCATAGAATCATAGAATGGTAGGGGTTGGAAGGGACCTCTGGAGATCATAGAGTCCAACCCCCCTGCCAATGCAGGAACACCTAAGGCAGGCCACACAGGAACAATCCAGGAGGGTCTTGAAAGCCTCTAGAGAAGGAGACTCTACAACCTCTCTGGGAAGCCTGTTCCAGTGCTCTTGTCACTCCTACACTGAAGAAGTTTTTCCTCATGTTGAGGAAAAACTTGCTACCATTACCTCTCATCCTATCACAGGGCACCACTGAAAAGAGACTGGCCCCGAGGCATAGTCATAGAATATCTTAAGCTGGAAGGGACCCACAAGGATCATCCAGCCCAACTCCCTGCCTCAACATACATACAAGATTGTCTTCAAATATTATGTTGATCTTGGCACCACATTGACATAGGCTCAGAAGAAACCATAGCCTGTGAATGGTGTGTTCACATACGATTTAGGGTATTCTTCACTGAATCAGCCCAGAAGAACCCAGATAGCATGAACCTTCCTTCAGAACATGGGTCATGGCCCTCATGCTCACACACCATGCAAAAGCACAGACCATTCGGAGTAGACGCTGAACAGCATCAGTTTATATTTTTCCTAAAAAGCCAGCTATAAAATATGATAGAGGTAGTTATAGGTAAATGACAACACAGGTTAAAATAAAGTACAGGCTGATATTTTAACAATTAAATAAACACATATTAAGCCAAAACAAATGCTACCTGGTGTGTAATTTATCATGGTGCTCTATGCCTTTGACTGTTGGATGAAATGTCCAGAAGCTGGAAATTAACAGCTTGTTTTATACCATTGGAAGGTGTCTTTGAAATTAATAGGTTGCACACTTCAACCTGCAAAGATGAGAGATGAGGAAATGGCTTCAGCCAGAGAAGACAGGATTGGTTGGAGAATGCACCCAACAGCCACGTGTGTATCTGCAACAGGGATGTGTTTGGCTCATCTAGAGGAGTCTGATGAGAGGTTGTGAACACCTGGGTTGTCTGTTGCAGAACAGATAAGTTCCCTCATGCTCCATGTCTTGGATGATCACTGCCACCAGCAAAGACCAGGGTAGTGAGAAGACCTTCCAGGTCCTCTGTGCTAATGGTAAGTGGCCATGCAGAGAGAGAGGTGACAGGGAGTAAAGCCCTCTCTCCATGGGACAAGCAGCCACTTCTTCCATCTTCTTCCACGCTTCTCTGGTCCAGCAGGACAAAGAGGGAGGAGAAGCATTACTGCATCATCTGGAAAGCCCTGCAGGAGACTGCTTGGACCTAAGTGAATGGTATATCCAGGTAGTAGACTTATTTTGTTAAAAAAAAAAGCAACCCAAAACAACTTCATAGACTGAAGTTAATGCTCCCTAGAGAGATCTAAAAAATTCCTCATAAATTATGAGAAAGTTCACTCTCAGATCCAAGAATGGTGATTCAGATTCACCTCTAGCAGTAAGGTGAACTGTGCTGCAATATTCCTCAACATATACTCTCAACACTACTGCACAAATAAATCATCTTGATCCACCTTTAATTGAATGTATATTTTTCACATTTTTTTTAATTATTTGAGTTTCATTCCATAAATTTTTTACTTTATGAACTCAGGACAGTTGTGTATATTAAACTTTATACTGCAAATACCGAGCTGATCCTTTCTTTGGTCTCACAAGGCAAACCCCAGCATTGTGGATAGGAGGAAATGGATTTATTTCTTACCACCCAGGAAGGGTTTAGGTTGCCAGGATGGGAAACACAGAGAAAATGTCTTATTGGTGGTCAAAGGGTTATTGCAGAGAAAGTGTCTTTCTCTCTATGTTTGTGGATGCCTTGAGAAAGTCTAGGCTCTAACTTTGTTTCATCATCCATTTCCCACAGAACCAATGCTCAAACTTCTCATTACTGCAGTGTTCACAATGATAAGCATGGGCAGATATTCTAGAACTTTTCTGGAGACCTATGAAGTGACTTGAGGTACCCACATGGGAAACAGTTGAAAAATGACACCCTCGTTGCTCTCATATTGTATTTTCCTGCTGACTGTGGCACTGTTTTTTTCCAACTGGAGGAAGAAACTCAAATGTGTTAACAATTTTACATCAAAATAGTAATGGGTCTTTCTCTCTGTGAAAACCCAAAGTACTACACAGGTGATAAGGGAGAAATCCTGTGTCCTGTGAAGTGTGTGGCAGTTTGCCAGAATGGTTTATTTTCAAAAGCAATGAAGACAGCATTTTTTATTTTATTTTATAAAAGCAGCCTGATGAATTTCTAATAGACAGATCTGTGTCAAAATTCAAGGCTCTATTGTACAAGTTCCTATCGCCCAAATCCTGATCTGGTGTCTGCCTGTCTGTCTGTCTATCTATTTATCTACCTATGTTCTGCTACAATAATACTGATATATGAATAACCATAATACAAAAAGTTGCCAGTTCCCATTCACTGTTACAGATATCATTCTTCCATCCTATGTGCAAAACATACAATTTGGCAGCCCCTTACCACACAATTCCCCCTTGCGAGAGCAAGAACTAAAACCTCAGAAATAAAAAACAGGCAGTAAAACCATGTGGTTGGATCTATTAAAGTCCTTTCCAAGGTTCCTCATCCCTATGAGTTGATGGGGTTTTTTTTGTTGTTTCTATCCTTTAAATTACATTGAACAAAGACAGACAAAATACTAAAATATTGACATATTTGGGCTTGCAGGTTCAGAAAGAGGAAGAAAGTGGTGTCAAACTGGTAGAAAACTGCTCCAAACTACCCACTGATTGCATGCAATCCTCAGCCATCCCTTACCCTCCCCACACACCCACTGAGGTTGGAGTTTTCTCAAGGGCAATCATTTTTCACGGTATTTTTTGCTCTTTTTGTTGTTCCTCAAATTTTAATTCAGGCTTAGGTGGTTTTGAGAAGTTTCTCTGAAGTGCTTTAGTAGTGTCACACAAGTTATATGACATCTGCACAACAACAACAACAAAAAGAGTTAATTGTGCTGAGAACAAACAGAGCATGGAAAGGAGCTGAAGGAGGAGATGTAAGGCTTTTTTAAAACTGTAACTTTTCCTCCATTTCCAAGTCAAAGAACCTGAAGAGGACCATGTAAAAAAATGGGGATTTGTGAGCATTTATATACTTCATATATACATTTATATACTGCAGAGGCAGAAGTCACAGCTGTATGGTGTGATCTCAGATGCTCTTGCTGACTCATGTGACCACCTTTGGAGCTCGAGCCTCCATGACTTGTGTTGTATCTGCCAGTCCTGGGTAGATATCTTATGCTCCATAGCATCTGAAAGGTTACTAAATGCCTGTGCTTATGCAGCTAAATCATGCTGTAGATCTTAAATTACAATTGGAGATTAGAGAGAGTTTCTGTGTAGATCTCCTTATTTATTATGTTTTATATTAATTTTTTTTCTTAATTTTCAAGCTGAAAATATCCACCTGTACAACTTACTGTAAAGAAAAATTGTTTCCCACGAAGGAGGAAGGGAGATAAGGAATGTCTGCAAAGATGTTGGTCCTTGTGCCCTGAGCAGCTGAAATCCTACAGCTGTTAGACTGCTCATGAAGGATAGAAGGATCAATCAAACTACAGATCTGTGCCTTTTGGTAGCCTACCTGACTTGAGGAACTGGTAGTGCTCTGCACTGATTACTTACTTTCATACTTGGTGATCAGATGTGTTTGGGAGTGGTTTTAGGCCCTACTATTGACTAGCATAGGACAGCTCAAGTCTCACCTCTCCTGGCCTCCAGGACAGAGAAGCCACCTGCAAGCTGCCTCTGGGGCTGGCATGCTGTGGTTCTCCAGTGGAGATGCATCTGCTGCATCCTATAGGAACAAGCCTGGCCCAGATGGACATGCTCTTTCAAGCCTGTCCCATGCCCACATGTAATGAGTTTATCCTTGGCCAGTGAGGCAATCACTGTGTTAGAAATCTACCACTCTGAATCACAGCATTAAAACCATGCTTTGAGAGCAACAGATTCAATAGGAGCATGTCACCTCTTCTACAGAGCAGAAGCAGCAGGGAACATGTCAAGTATGGGGAGTTGGGGGATCTTAGCTTGCAAAACACCAAATAATTCCTTGGAGATTTGCTTCTTCATCTGTAATGGCCAGAACTCAGCAGTTCAGCTCAAGCTAGAAATCATATCCAAAATTTTTTTTTGTGAACTTGCCTACCTTTCATCTTTGCTCCATGTCTCTTGAAAAATATTTCACATCTCCTCTAACCTGTTTACACATAGGGAGCAAGGGAACAGGGGGGTCAGAAAAGGAAACATAAATCAGACCTTTTCCTGCAAAAATCAAGTAATGTATTTGGGGTAAAATATGGGTTCTTGATTCCCTTAGACTTTTATTGACCCAGGTTAGATCTGGAATAACAACCAAATGGGCATGACAGAAGGGATGATAACTTGCAGTGAGAGAGAAGGGCCAGGTGGCTGTGTATGGGAGTGGAAAGGATCTGCTGCTGGAGAATTCAGCAAATGCAGCTTCAGCCCCAAGGACTTGAAGAGGTGCCCAGGTTCACTCTAGAGCTGGACCCAACTCCACTGAGGTGCAATGACCATTCATCTGTCTGAGCACTGTGAATCAAAACACTGTGAATCACTGTGAATCAAAACACTGTGTGCTTTGCTCTATGTGCAGGACTCTTGACAACTAGCAGAAACACAGTGACCTCTGATATCCCTTCCTTTGCAATTAAATGATTTCTTAGTGTGTTTTCTGCTACCTCAGACCTTTCTCATTCATTTATTTGCCTGTAAGTGATTGCCTCCACCACTGTGTCTGCTTTGCCTGACATAGATCTAATCTTTTTTACAAGGAGTGGAACTTCCTGGCTTGCTTTAAAAAGTAGATATGTGTCTATATGCACAAATCTCTAAGCCTGCATGATTTGACTGCTTGATTATCTCGAGGATTGCCATTTTCATTTTGCTTTTCACAAGAAAAGCAGAGCAGAGTTACTAAAGCAGAAAAACTTTAGCCCTCAAATTTTGCAGTATCTTTTTTGTTTCTGATCAACTGAAGAAAAACTTTGGAAGTCCTTTAACCTGTCTTGTTACTCAATACACACCTTTCTGTCTCCAGCTGTGCCTCTGGAGGTGGTTCCAATTCCCAGGTGATCGTTTCTCCATCTCTGCACAGTTGCCATGCCCTGTTGCCACCCAGCAAATTAGATTGTGAAAATATGGCCTATGACATGTCCACAAGATCAGCCATATTAACTGAGCCCAGTAATTGAAAAGCCTGGATCAGCTACCTTGGGTAATTTTCCTAGAGGTGGTCAACAGAGCTTTCACATGGGCTGTTCTGCAAATAGGACTGGAAGATTATGCCTGGCAGTGGGCTCATAGAAGCCTCTACAAGAGAAGATATTTTCTAGTAGCTTGTCTGGTCTAGTGTGCTTGCCAATAAAAAGCAAACCAAAAAATCTCTACTGTTGGAAGGGTATTGATCTACAATGTTTTCTGTTCAGTAGAGTGAAATGAGTACCATCATTCCATGTTGAGATAAGTGGAAATTACTCTTTTTTGGAAAGTGTCTTTCTTTCCATTGATTATGGGGACTTTATTAGACCCAGTATCAAGCTTTTCTGATGGTTAAAGCTGGATGAGTTGTTTCCCCACTCTCTCTGTCACTTTCTGAACTGGCATTATGAGACCTCAGATATATAAGGCAGTGCACTTGAGAGCAGCACAAGAGTAGACTGGTATACCCTCCAGTATGGATCCTCTGCATAACTGCTATGAGACATGGAAGGAATAGGTGACTGGAGTAGCTTTTTCTTGCATAAACACACTTATATGATGAATAATAGAATTAACTATTATAATTATAAAATATAAA
>JAAGNO010019371.1:51382-141075 GCA_033439905.1 Ceryle rudis
AAAGATATAATAATTATATAATAGTTAATTAATTATATAATAGTTCTATTTCTCCCCTCTCCTTAACAACATCCTGATCAGCGTATGAACTGAAGAGAGTGTGAAGAAGAGGTGTGAAATGGGCTGTTACTCCTTTCCATATGGGTGCAAAGGGATGACCCTGCACACAATGACCAGTACAACAGAGACAGTGTAGCTGGAAGGTCCATCCAGGTTATTTTTCTCTGGATTGAGAAACCAAAACCAACCAAACAACCAAACAAAAAGCCCCCAACAACATCAACCCAAAAAACCCAAAACAAAACAATAAACAATAAACAATAAACAATAAAAATTAAACAATAAACAATAAACAAAACCAACCAACAAACAAAAAACTAAGCAGAAAAAAAAAAGAGGAGTCTGCGTCCTCATGTGCCAGATTTTCCCCAGGCGTTTCGGCTTACTGTGTCCCTCCTTTCTGGCCCACAAAACTCTCAGGCTTGGGCTGTGCGTGGGCACAAAGCAGCATGCTATTCAAACAAACCAATGTACAATTTGAGATGCCTGTGGCCTTGCTGTGTCCCAGCTAGTTATATTAATAGATCACAAGTTAGACCTGTGTGTCTGCTTGCTCACTTTTTGAAAATAAAAGCTTATGTGCCAAGCGTTGTCAATAGGTCACTCACACAAGGCATCTATTTAGTTTCAGAGTCAGCAAAGCCAGATCAGTGGTCTGGGGAGAAGAAACAGCTACTTGAACTTTATAGGTTAAGAAAATCCCCAGCTAAAGTGGATCATCGTTAGTAAGTTTCCAGTTACATCCAAAGAAACGTCAACACCTATGTTTTGCAATCAGGATGGTGAGTAATTTTACCTACGCACATTTTTCTAGGCTTTGGTTTTACAAGGTGTTCCCAGATTGAAGCTATATTGTTCCTTCTCAGGTCAAGTCTGCAAATTTTAAGTGCAAAGCAGAATTTCTCTCTACCACTCATTTATTTTTATATCTAATCTACACTTAAGGAGGAGTCTCAAAGTCTCCTTTTATTTTCTTTTTTTCTTAAACAGCAAGTCATTGCTGACAACTGGGAACAGTAAATATGATCTTCTGGGCTCAGATGACCCCTTTTTAATGGACTGAACTGAACTATGACTTCATATTAAAAGTGTGCAAAAATCCACCAGTGATTCAGTCATTTTCTGATCTTGAAATTTCATGTGTGATGCTATAATAAAAGGCAATCTGAGGGGCACCCATAGCAACACTTCTACTTCTCTGTCAAACTTCATGGGTTTATTGAAATTAATTAATTATGGCTTCCAGAGATGCAGAAGACTGCTATTATGAAAGACATAATAAAAAACCTCACTGAGACCTGGCCAGAAGAATAATAGAAAATAAACAGAGCAGTGGAAAACAATGTAAACCAGACAGAGCCCAAACCTTGCTGAATTTATCTGGGATACCTACCACATGGATCTGTCATTGTCCTTATTGTTATTACTAATTTATATCCACGTATCTGTATGATACTTCATAAAAGAAATCACTATTACACACAGGGATATAAACGCTAGACACAGTAAGCTGATGATTTTTTTTTGTTGGATTTACACAGACAATTAGGTCAAAGACAAAAATGTTTATTCACACCAATGAGCCAGTCTCAGCTTCCTGATAGACTCATCAAAGGGAAATAATTACTTTCCCTGAGACCTTTCAATCTGCTCTGTTCTTACAGCTGGAGGAGGAAATTGCTTTCCCATCCTGGGAAAATTTAGAAGATTTTGATTGCTTCCTCCTATTCAGAGGGATCCTTGGGATATATCATATTACCAGCTTCCAGTGCCTACCAAAAAGGCTTGCGATGAGAGCACAGAGCAGCTTTCAGAATTTGACCCAGGTACAGAGTCAGTCCTTCAGCCAGTATCTGTCACAACACACTTGGAATAAATGCAGACATGGCCTTCTCCAAAACAGTAAAGAAAAACTGGGGAAGTGCTGTGGACCTAGGTTTGGGGGAGGGAGGGAGGGTGTTGCCAGTCTTTGATATGGGAAAAGCCTTTCATCTGCTCCAAGACACTGAGTAAGTAGAAAGTGAGGAGAACACCAGTTTCCCATGCAACCCCCAACTTGGGAAAGCAGGTGGAGTGGAGAGGAGAAGCCACCTTTCAATTGTGTTTTAATGAACAAGTTGTTTGTTCTTCCATGTCCTTTGATGAATGGGTGTTTTCCTTCAAAAGCTGACGTTTGTCTTTCATTACTCCCAGCATATGCTCTACTAGGCAGGACCGTTTTTCTACTCTAGATAAATAAACATGAAAATGAATTTATCTTGCAGAAGCATGTTCTCTTTCAAATTCGGCACAAGCCTCCCCTCTCCCCCAATAAATCTCTCGATAAATGTGAACTCCTCATCAAGCCCTCCCCCTTACATCAAATGGAGACATTTTGTAAACTCCCATCTCCACACAGCTCAGCAAAGCTGCCACTGACTCCAGGCATTTAGAGGCAGTGATTTAACTAAGAATTACAGCTGAATTTGAGAGCTCTTTATCATGAAAAAGAAACTTTTTCAAACCAGAAAACATCCAAACCCTTTTCCCAGCTAGTGGTGGATAGCGTTTTAACCCTCAAATTGTGGGTGTGATGTGAAGCACACTGCCTGCAGGTTCTTTGCATGGGGTTTGCTGTTGGATGGAAGTTGGATAGTGCATTATGACACCAGTTAAAGTCTCCCCTTTGAGAATCAGCCTGTTCATTTGGTGCACAGCCCTGTGGATATAGCTGTTTGAACCTTTAAATGCAGTTTGGTTTCCTTTCAAACTTAGTTCTATCTATTGTTTGTGCTTTATTGGTTCACGACCTGATACTGCACACAGCTTCTTTATGTTTAGACATGGCAAAACATGTCCAGGAATAACAATCCCTGAAACCCCCTATCATTGTGTGTCTTAAACCAACTGAAAAGTACACTGAAACCAAAGCACACTGGAGCTCTTTGCAGTTACTCAACTTCAGCACACGAGAGATGTCTTTTGAACCAATTCAGACAAAGAGAAGGCTGGATGATAGTCCTTCACACTTCTGGACAAATAATGAATCGACTTTATGTCAATGAAACTTTTGCAATCTGTCAGGATTTTCACAAATTTCACAAGTAGTTTTTATCAAATAATGACCCTGATTCATGAAAGTACTTAAGCATGTGCTTTACTATAACTTCATACTAGTGTCTCATCGAAATCAATGATACTAAGGTGTATCTGTGATATGTGCATTTTTAAGTGCCTTTGAGTGCTTAACTGATATCTTGAATAGGGCCAGTATTAGTCATTCAGTAACACCTGGCCTATTATAGGAGCATATTAATAAATCAACTTGATCAAGCTGTCTCCGAGCTCATCTATGAAACATGTTGTGATGGCAACCACTGAGCAGTGCCGTTCCTCAAGTAGATCATGTCTATTACAGACACATCCCTGATGTGTGGGAGGTGGAGGGCAATCCAGGTCTCTTTGAGAAGTTTGACTTTGCAACAGGATGTCCAAACTTGAGATTATTAGAGCTGTTTCCCTCACTCAAAATTTTGAATTCTGGGGCCTGAAAGAGGAATTAGTTCAATATAAATGGTTATTGTGCTCCCTGAAGCTTTTGAGCTGCAGTGCAGACAAACCCATTATAACTCTTTTGCAAACCCCTGCTAAGTTTCAACCCCTTTGATTGAAGAATAATATCATTGAATACAACTCTAATATTTGCAAAGGATGGTGTGATGGCTACGCCTGGACCATGCCTCAACTTTACCTTATGGTCCCCCCACAAATTTACATCACACACACATCAGTAATGGCACTACTGCTCCTTTTTTTTTTTTTTTTTTTTTTTCTGCAAGGGAGGGAGAAAATCATTTCACTTGGCTAAGCTTGACTCCATCCTTCACCCTTGGAGAAGAATGACTTTGTCTGGCTTATTGATGATTTCTTTCCCAGTAACGGTTTTATGGAGTATATGAAAGCGTTAAGTTATGTCTCACTTAGCCTTCATTTTGCTCTTAACTGGATTACCATACAAAGAATGTTACAATGAGTCTCTGAGGTCTGCCGGGTCAGCTTGGTAAATGATAGCACCTCTTGAAGCTATAATGGATGAGAGGATCCTTGATAAGATTTGACACTTGTACTATATATGCTGTCACAGCAGACATTTTGCTTTTTTCTTGATGTTTTTAAGGCCATAAATATTGGTCTCTAATGTTAAGTATGTGAACCTCACATTAATCACACTGCCAGGGAGAGCAAAGAGCTTTGCTCATAAACTGAAAGAGAGCACAGTTAATCTATCAATGTTCTGTAATGAGGACTATTATAACAAAGTATTTAAGTTGATTTACTGATGGGCTACACATCTCTGCTAATGATCACACATCAGTAAAAGAGCAAAGGGACCATCTGGATCACCAGGAGTTTGAGATTTACTGAATAATATGCAGGTCCTTCCTTATCTCTACTGTAAAGTTCTTAAACTCACTCAGACTCACTCATCTGTTCACTTTCTCAAGATCAGTCTGCTCACTAGGGCATTACTGCTATCAGTGCTATGTCCAGTTTACACATCTTGGTAGCCTGGCCCTTAAATGTCAGTATTTTCAAATACTACCTTCAATTTTAGAGACAGGACAAGAGAAGGCGAAGGTGCTTCACTGATCATAGGACTATCTCAAAATAAAGTAAACAATAAAAAAAAAAAAAAAGATAAAATTAACCAGCCTGAACAACCCTTTATTTATTCTTCATGCTGTGTAATCTGTGCTTAGCATCTCCCCATAGACATCTGATCCCTGTCAGGTGCTGATGCTAAATCAATACAGAACATGTCTACAATCCCTACCCTGGGAATTTTAGATCTGAATATCATGAGGTATGCAATCAGAGTAACAGTCATGGACTCAGGAGGTGGGAATAATCTCACTTTCCCTTAGATGTCTGCATTACAAATACCTATTCCTAACGAGTTACTTGGCTTGTTTTATGGTTCATGGACACCTCTGGAGCATCTTAAAAAAAAAAACCCTGCATGATAGTATGTAAACCACACTCAGCAAGGTATACCACATCTTAAAATTATACTCATCTTCCTCTTCATGAAAGATTTCAGCCACATGGTCACTATCTGTCTTCAAAAAGCACCAGACTACACTGCCAAATCTAGGATCTGGACTTGACAGGACCTGTCTTGGAGGAACAGTCTTAGAGGTACATGATGGGAAGACAGTAATAAGTGAAGAACCAGGTTTCCTAAGCCCCAAACCAGTTTGATTTGAGGTTCTTTCCAACTGGGTTAATCTTCAGAACACCCACATAAGACTAGGAATGAAAGTTCCTGCTTTCAGCTCTGCTTTATCTAGCAGAAACTTCAATGTTTTAATCTAAGTACACTTACTTTAGGATATGACTTCTGGTGGGTGTCAAAATGAAGACACCAGGTTTATGCACCAGCTCCTCACCTTTCCCATATGGGACATCTGTGATCATACACACAATTGTGAATGTGGATGTTCTCTTCTTAGTATGGGCATGCTTGGAGGCATTTTGATTGCTGCAGGTGAATTTAGTCTTGATGGAGGATCAGTAGGTCTGACTTCTAGAAACCAGCTGATAAAATTTTGAGTTCTTTGGGGTGCTAGGTGAGAAGAGCAGTCTTTAAAAAAAAAAAAAAAAAAAAAAATCACTCCATTTACATGGTCAAGCAGTGGAAAGAGCATGACCTCTGAGGAAATCAAGGAAATGAGTTCTGCAAAAAACATATGTGATTGTGGTCTGTCAGGCTCCTCCTGTCTGCGGGGGCACTCCTGCCACTGTGTGGAAAGCACTCACCCCAGCTGCATGCTCATCAAGCCTATGCAATGCAAGTCAGGCCAAATTCAGCTGAAGAAAAGGGACAGGGCAATCATTTCTTCCAGAAGGTCATCAGTAATACAAACATGCTTCTTAAAAGACCTCCTTAGTCCCAGTTTGGCTCCAGTTCCACAGCAGAGATGTTCATGTACACCCTTGGTGTGCTCTGTGCTGAACACATTGTACCACCATTTGCTTGTAGTTAAAGGCTGTTGCTTGCTCCAAACTGGCTAAGGGATCAGAAAAAAATGCCAAATCAGAAAATAGAAATGGTCACAGAGCCTCTAGGACAAGAAGTGCCAGTATATATGGGTAAGAAAAAAGTAGATGTTTCTCTGACTTGGCACATTCGTAGGTATCAGCAATGGATGTGGATCTAGAATGGAGAAAATACTAACTGGGGCCCAGACTGGTGTCCCCAGTTAGAGCAAAAATAGTTGCCAGACATTGCTTGCTGCACCTTACACTTAAAGAATAGTGGGAAGTTATATTTCTTTAGCAGATTGAGAGACAGCTGGGCTGAACAAAGGAATAATACAGGCAAAAGAGCTAGAAGAGAAATTTAAAAGAAACATTTAGCCAAACATTAGTATACCACTAACATTTGGTGAAGTGTTTTGTCTTGCCTTCTTCAGGATGAAATAAAGATTCCCCCCTGCCCTCCTTTTTCTTCTTCACTCTCCTTTCCTTCATTTTCTCTCTCCTTTTTTTGTTTTTGTTTGATTGGTGTGTATTTGCTTCTTTGGGTGGTCGATTTTGTTGTTTGGTAGATTTTTTCCTCGTTTCTGCATCTGCTGGATCTGAATACACTGAGAATTCTGGGTCTGAACCTGAACTCAGAACTATATTTCACAACGTGCCTCCCTGATTTTCTAACAGGGTGCTCTGTACAAATACCCTCAGACTGTGGAGGGACACAGTGTAGATCTCATCCTGTGTGCTGGGGTTCAATGGCAGATCTGGTTCTTGTATTTTTCTTCTTAGCAGAGCTAAATAATACTAAAAATTACTTAGAATGTTGGTTTTGTTTTGTTTTTTTTTGAGTGATAGGAAGTGTACCTTGGTGAGGAATAGCCCAAGGTCTAAATCCCTCAGCTTCATCCAAGCACATCCAGATACCAGGTAGCTCATCAGGTTGGTATGATAGCCCTCACCCCATTCACTGCTGCAGCCCCTGCAAGCCCCAAGCACAGTTAAAATATTATCTGTGTTCGGGCAGCAGCTAAGGAATCTGATTCTTGCATCTACCTACAAGACATGGAGATAGCTAATTAGACAGAAGGGAGAAAGATGATATTAAGATAACTATGGTAAATAGGATAAGCAGTGGTCAACAGCTGTCTGGTAGCTTCATGGGTCATAACAAGGGTCATAGTAAGGGTGAGGTTTAGGGAAGGATTAGAAGGGGGCACATGGAATTTCTTCCTTGTGTGAACATATAAAAATGTTAAAGCCTGTTGGCAAAAAACTGAACACTTAGGTGAAGAACAACTGGTAATTTGGGTATTTTTACCTCCCATTGCTTGAACAACATTTAAAACTATGCCAAAAAAAGGAAGCTTTAATCTCCTTCTAGAGATGTATAAATCCTAGGCATTTTTATTTTTTTCTCAGGGACCTTCTTATGAAGGTCCTTACTGAGATAATCTTAGGAGACTGCTGCAGCAGCTTGTCTCTGTGCCCACACAGTAGATACAGATTTGCAGTCTGCCTGCAGTTGATGCTGGCACACAGCTGATGCAGGCTGATGCTCTCACCCAGTAGTACTGACCCTGCTTGGGGCCACCACTGCACATATGTAATGCTTGTCTGCAAGGGCTGCAGTTAGAGGTGGTAAGGCTTCATATTGCAGGACCTGGGTGAGGAGAACCATAGGGAGATTTCAGCAGTCCCATGGCCTTCAGCTTCCTAAGGGGAAGGATAAGCATTTGTAGTGGAGTTTTTGTAGAACAGGAGTTAAGATAATAGTGCAGACAGGTGGACAATCCTGGATGGCAAAACAGTGGTTACAGATGGGTCAGCCACAAGCCTCATCTATGAAAGCAAACCTTAGGAGCTCTGCAAACAGGTGGCTGTTTGTTTACTAGTGATCCTGACAGAAGATTTCCCTAACCCATTTTGGACAGATAAACAACAACATGGTTGTCCCATCTCAGAGACACTTTCTGGCCCCGTGGACACTGGGAAATTTGTAAACCAAACAGCATTTCTTTCTTGGTATAGAACACCCTTGATGCTTCTGCTTACCTCAAAGGTGCCAAGGGGGTTAACAAATAAATGTTTTGGTCTGATTAATCTGTTACAAGTGTAGTTATTTAAGCAATGAACACAATCAGTCAAGTTTTCCTCTTTAGACAGACAAAAGAATGAGGTATCACCAAAAGATGCAAGACAGACCAGCTCACTCTCTGGGCAATCTCTGCAGAATACAGCAAGAGTGTAAGTTTAGTTTGAGTATTTCAATGAAATATCTAATTTTTATAGCATCATTGAATCATGGAATAGAATACCAGACTAGAAGGAACCTCAAGCACCATCTGGTCCAACCTTTCTTGGTAAAAGCACAGTCTAGATAAGATGGCCTGGCACCCTGTCCAACTGAACCTTTTGAGTGTTGGAGATTCCAGCATTTCCCTGGGGAGATTATTCCAATGGCTGATTGTCCTTGTGAAAGATTTTCCTCTTGTGTCTAGTTGGAATATACCCAGGAGTAACCTGTACTCATTACCCCTTGCCTTTTCCATGTGACTCATTATATAAAGGGAGTCTCCATCTTTTTTGTAGCCACCCTTCAAATACTGGAACATGGTGATAAGGTCTCCCCTAAGCCTTCTTTTCTCAAGGCTGTACAAACCCCATTCTCTCGGCCTTTCCTCACATGGCAGCTTCCCAGTCCTTTGATCTTCTTTGTGGCCCTTCTCTGAACCCCCTCCAGCTTGTCCACTTCATTTTGTATATCAGGACCAAAACTCAACACATGATTCCAGGTGTGGCTTGACAAGCACTGAGTAGAGTGGGAAAGAAATGAATATGGGTTTTTGAAAGTGCTGTACTCACTCTTTAGATGTATCCTTGATGATCCAAGTGCTTAAATATGCCATCAATATCTTCCTTCTACATTGACCTAGACTGGAAGATAAACCTACAATGTGCTAGCAGTTACGATGCTTAATATTTTCTAGTACCTTACAGATTTTGCTAATTTGCAGGTAGACATTGCTGGTAATTAGGATGATGATGGAAATATCTTACCTCATGCAATCTTCGGCAGAAAAACCTTGTATGGAAGGCAGGACATGCTATGTTTTTGGCAGACAAATCATCCTGGAAATAGATGCAATGATATGTTAAAATAGCTGTGCTTGAATCAGGTTTATTCAACAAACCTGGAGGGTTGGAAATATCTCAGAAAATATATGTTTAAGTACAGGCTGCCATACATTCTGCACTTTAGAGACCGGTTTCTCCTCTGGAGTAACAGCATGTGTGCTTTCCAAAAATCCAGCTATAGGCTCAGCTGCTCTAAATCAAGCAACTGCCCTGGGGCTTAGTTTGATTGTGTGTTTAGGAGAGGGCCCTGATACAGATGGGAATATTGGCCCCTGTGTCTCTTGAAAATCCCAGCCACATTTTCCTTCAAGTCTCTCCACTGAAGAGGCTGCTCAGTGTCCCTGCTTTGTATAAGCAGGATGGTGAAACCCCAAGGAGCACCTCCATTCTCTGACACCTCATGGACTTGCCTTGCAAATCTCCAGACCACCCTTGATGTCAAGTGTGAAGGCATGGGAGAAGAATGACACTTGCTATCAGCTGCAAGGGAAGGGAAAGGAGACATGCCAGAGTTGAGTGCCTTGACAAGCTGCTGAGCACTGGAGAGCAAACACGGGCAGCAATTGCTGTGTGTCAGCCAGCTGAAGACCCTGTTTGCCAAGGGATGGAGTGAACAAGGATGTGAGCACTGGCTCTGCTGTCATTGTCATGTCGTAAGGAGTAAGTGCACTGGATTCTACATGCCTGTGTGTTTGATCAGGAGAGCACTGCTGACAGAGGATAAATAAACAGAGATAAAAACAAGATTAAGCAGGTCCTTCTCCTTATCGCTGCCTCTTTATCCCTATTGATCTCTGCCCAGTGCCTTTTCATCTAGCCTGGAATTCCTCACATGCTTGAACACTGAGCTGTCACATCTAATTAAAAATGTTGCACGAGGCTTTGCATGCAGCAGCGGGTATTTTCCAGCACTGGGCAGCTGTGTGTTCAGTCTTTTACCTTTCTCTTTGAAAACTCTTTTTGCCACTGTGAAACCCACTTGGGTTGGTAGCCAAAGAATGATAGAGGTCAACAGGAGAAAAACGACCACATTTTTGGTTCAATCTTTTCCAGAAGAAGACAGAACAGATCAAGCCCCAGGTGTGCAAATGTTGGCCATCTTGTCCAAGCAACATAGGCCTCTGGCCTTGGAAGAAAGAAGATGTCATTTCTACCTGTTTGATGGGAACATTCTTCCCTTCTTGTGAGTACCGAGGTCTCTGTGGCAGAAGGGTCAAAGTGACACATAAATCCATCTCACTTCCCTGTTTGCTGTCCAGCACTTTCCATCCATTGGGATGTTTCCAAAGAAAAAGTGATCACTGTCTGCCTCATTTCAACCCCATCCCTGCTTCTGTGTGCTGCCAGTTTTCCTCCAGATCTCCTCAGCTCTCTGAGTTAGCTACTGTCTTCATGCCCACCAGACAACTCTGGACTCACTGAATGAGCATTTTTTGCTTAAAACACTTAAAAGATGTCATGGGTCAGTATCACTGTGGCAGTGTGTCCTTCTTCATAGACAAGATGTCTTCAATGCTCTAAGTCAGATGTTCCAAGGTGGGCCCATAAATGTGGCACATGTCTAAGGTCTGCATGGATGTCTAACAACATCCAGGACATCCATTCAGGTTGAAAATTAAAGCCCTCCTGTTGTGCACCTAACACTACTAAGACAAACAAGGCTAAAATAGGTTACCAGGGTAAGGGTAAGCAACACAGAAAACACAAACAACACTGTTTATTTTCTGCTTTTTTGTCCCTACATTCTACCATATTCTGTTTAATTTTGTTAAAACATTCAATAAAAGATTGTTTGGACATGGCTTTCGTTCATGCTCTCATGATCTCTGGAAACTATTAGAACTCTGGTTTTGGCTTCGGTTTTCAAGAGTGGCTGGTGGCTTTAGGTGAGGAAAGATTTGTAAGGGGAGGGCTATGCTATTAGGGAGATTGACAAAGCTCGGAAATAAAACCAGGCATGACTATGGAGAATCTGACCCCCCCATGTCTGATCCCCTGCAGGCGTAGCACTAGGCACCCTCATTTTTCAGGGCTAAAACACACTAGCCTTTGGAGACTGTGTTGAGATCTTCCCCCTTCTGAAATCAGGCCCCTTGCCTGTGTCTCAGGCTGGGCATCAAAAAGCATTTTGGAAAAGACAGATCATGTCGCTCCATTGCTTTTGGAACATTTTTGCCTGTCCCTAGAAATAAGACACTTTACTTCAGATTTACTGTGAGATCCAGCAGGCAATCAGTGTGAGCAGTGCTTTTATTTATTCTTTGCTATGCTATCATTCAAGACCCCATAGTTTATTGCTCACCACTAAAACAATATCATTAGACATGAGATATATGTTGCCAGGCTCTCCCCCATCTCAGTTCTCTCCCTCTTCCTCCCCATCATGTTTTTTCTGAGGAGAAAGGAAAGAAAACTTCTTTTCAAGATACATTGTAGGGAGTGCTCATGAACTGGCAATTTATTTTCTCCTGGGTTTGACACTGCCAGGCCCTTAGTGCTTTTATTGACTCTGGCTAAACACAGTGACAATTATTTTTGTTGGTTTCAAATCTCCTTCTCCAGCAGAGTGTGAAGTCAGCAGGTTTTATTTGCATGCTGAGCATGCCCTTTCAGACACCCTAAGAGGAGCAAAGGGAAAGATGATGTCTTTTTTTAATTTTTATCCAGTTGCACTTTGGCATTCTCTGAACGGACCTTTTGTTTCAAAGCAGGGAAAGAAAGGGAGAGGCTCACGGTCAAGAAGCTGATTGATAGTTGTGGGGAAAAACAGAGCTGGGACATCCTTATCTGAAGGATCCTGCTGCACAAACCTTTCTCGCATGTCCCTGACAGCAGCCCCGCACATGTGCCTCTGCATGTGCACATGTACTGTATACCCAGAGAGGAAGGGGGTTCTCCCACCCCTCCATGGTCATGCATGGCCACCTGAGAACTCAGACAGGAGTCTCCAGTCTACCCTAAACCTCCACTGGGATGTGAGGGGCCAGGATGATGAGGAAGAGGGGCTGTTTCTTGGAAAAAAGATGTTTAAGAAACCCTTGGTAAAGGTCCCCTGGAGCATTCCTAGCTTGTGGGATGTGCATTAACAAAAGCTTTTGTTTAAAGCATTTCATGTTATCCTCTCTGCCTCCTCGTATCTGCTACTGGTGAGGCCCAGAAAGGGCAGCAACTCCCAGTATAATGGCACTGGAGATCAAGCCTGGGGCATGCTCCACAAAACTGACCTGTGTATCAGTTACAGCCATTTTGAACATGATCTGTAGAGGCTTACAGACAAGCAAAGCTGCTTGGGAAGTAAATAAAAAAATTAGCCACTCTTTCAGTCTACCACTTGGATGAATAGGACGTGCTTCTTTTCTATCCTATGATGGTGAAATTTAGATTTCACACACTGTAGATCAGTTTTTCCCTATCTACCCACTCTGCAAAGAGGCTTTGACCATTTTCTGTTCTTCAAAGTGATACAAGCTGCCATTCAGTTTCTGATCTGGAAACACTGTGAATTAAGGTAGGTCTTGTCTGTGGGAGGAGTTAGGGGAAAGTCCAAAAGTGATTTTTCATTTAAATTTCTTCTTCAAACTTTTTTTCTGCTTTTGAAAATCTGTGCCCCCTCCCCCAATTCTGAAAAATATTAAAAACTAAAATCTCCAAAATTTACCCCCAAAATAAACTGTCAAAGTGAACATTGCTGCTTACTTAGAAAGAAAAACTTCCTGACAGCTAAAATAACATTTGTTAGAGATAATGTCCCACTTCTACAGATGTGATATTGTGTAAAGTCTGAAATTTCTACTGCCATCCAAGGACTCTCTCCCATTACTATCACCTTGTCCCAGACTGTGAGAAAAAGCAGATGTAAATAACCTTTTTCAAATGGTGTCACCTGGCTGAGGCAATTGAACAGCCTCCATCGATAGACATCAATACCTCCCTCCAGACAAAATCTGCCAAAAAGAATAAGGGCTTTATTTGCACTTTACACAGGAAGACAAAGAGTCTCCTAAGATAAAGAAAAATTACAGTTTTATAAATTGTTAGGTCTAATGAAGAGATTGGCCTGAGATGTCCCTATTTCCCAGAAATCCCACTCATTCCTGCCCATCTGCTATCATTAGCCAATGCTCCTGATGTGTCAGGACAGATAGCTGTGGGCAGATGCTGCAGATCCTTGAAATGGGGTTAAAAATGTCCTTTCAGGAAAAGGCTACAAATTGATGTTTTGCCCCTGGTGCTGTGGTGCATGGATAAACAGTGGTCCTACCATGCAGAGGGTCAGTGAGTATTGGGGCAGCAGCAGAGGTGAATGTCTGAGATGCAGAAGGTGATGGGAACTTCTGAGTCTGCCTTTGCTCACCCTCAGCACCCATCTCAGGTCACACAGGACAGAGATCTGAGTAAAATTCTGATACTCCCAGGCAAAGTCCTTAGGGGTGTTGAACTGAAGTCACCTGGAGAGTTCATCTGAAAGCAGAATGGATCCTGTCACCAAGATGATTGGTTATTTCAGTGCTGAAGAGGAGAATTTCTATTCACTTACAAGAACAAACAAGCAAACAAACATTTCTGGTTTTATTGCTTCACTGCCTTTGCACAAAACCACAGCATAGGCTGTGGGTCCTCATACCCTTCTGCATTCTGCCAAACCTTAGGGGTTTTCTCCTTGGCCTAACACCACATATCATCAGGAGGTTGGTGCAATTGCTGGCTTGGCCCAAGGACAGACTCTGGAGCCCATCATCTGGATCAGTCCTCACACTGCTGCCTTTCCAACTTCATGGAAGAGCAAAACCACAGTTCACAGGAGAAGTCTGTGGTCCCAATCCAGCTGCCACCTCCTGCTGAAACATCCCAAGGGGCTTATCCAAAGTTCTCCTCACTAGCTGTTGTTGGGTTCCTGATAGCAGCTTTTCAGTTTGGACTGAAAACTGTTTCTGGTTGTTGGCATTTCCCCTGATGGGACATGTTATGACAAACAGGAGGGCAGTATGTTCGTGAGCTGGTGATGAAGAAAGGGAGGTAACTTCTGCTGACCAACCTCTCTGAGATGTTTCTTCATGCTCTTTGTTTTGATAGTCCATCCCTTTCACTATGGCAATACTGGCACCAATCACTGTCTACCCCCATTAGGCAGGCAGAACCAGCCAGGCACCTCAAGGGTCCCGATAGCACCACCGATGGGGTGAGCTGATCCTGACAGAGTTTCCAACATTTCTTGAAGTGAGCATTAAGTCATTTTGAGAGGGATTATTGTGCCAAATGAAGTCATTAATTAGAAAGACATGCTTTGGTACTAAGCTTTTCATTATCTAAAGCGCTTGACATGCCTTTGTAGGGGCTGCGCTAGCACTGTCAAGGCCCATCAAGCTCCAGCCCTTCCCACTGTGCATGTTTTGCCAGTTCATATACCACTTTCCCCTCAATGGTCTCTTTTTCCCCTGCAATACCCATCCTGAGCATGGCTCATTGCCTTCTTGAGAGTGATGCTCCTACCCAAAACCCTCCTGTCTCTGAAGATACCAGCCTTGCACAGAAGCACAGAATTTCCTAGATCAGAAAAGAACTTTAAGGTCATCTAGTTCAATAACTAAGCTAACACTGACAACACCTTGACTAAATCATATCCCTAAGCACTACGTCTACACCACTTGCCCTTCCGTTCTTACAACAGCTCAGTATGGCTCTATGCTAGTAGATTAAATTTGCTTGTTCTTGTCCTCTCTTCAGCCTCCAATGCCACAGAGACACTCAGCTGCATCAGCTGCCCCAGGGAACCCATCACCTGCTTCTGGCTGCCCATGAGAATCAAAGCATTCAGAGAGCTCAGCACCCTGATGTCAGCGATGACTCTCCCTGGAGCTGGCACAGCATCTCACTTCACCTTGCCTGGCCATGCTCAGAAGGAATCCTTTGCATTTCTAAATTTGTGCCATTCAAATAAGAAGCCATTTATAAAAACAAATAACATCCCCAAAACTAGATAACTCCTTTTTTCCCCCAGGATTAATCTGGATATCTCTCTACAGAACCTGTTCCCTGATGTTTGTATTTGCTCTGCATCTTCTTCATCTTTCAAGGACCACAACAGAAAGAGCAGTGAAGGGCTATGGAGAAGATCTTACTGACCCTCTCTGAACCAAAGCAACTGTGGCGGTGAAAGAGGTGGGACTTGCACTGTTCTATTTTGTTGTGAGGGATGTTCTGAGGAAGGTGAAGGCACTGCAGTCCACTGGAGTTGCTTTGGCAGTGGCAGTTGCATCGTCCCTTTCTGTGCTTTCTAGTGGAAATGACAGCCTCATATTTGGAGTCATTTAAGTTCCCTGAACCTTGCTCTGAGATATGGACACATAATTTTCATCCTTTCTAACAAAAAACGTACAGATTTGAATTCTTAAACTTGACCAGTTCAGTCCTGATTTCGGCACCTATTTGGAAACGTGGCATGCTGGTCTTCTCCAGTACTAATGAAAGGGCAACCTCCTTCTGTGTGTTTTTAACTCAGTGACAGACTTTCTTGGTGTAAGTGTGATCAAGATGAGGTGCAGCATCCTCGCTGCTGTACAAGCACACAGTGAGAATCAGTTCCTGCCAGAATGAGTGGACAGACATTTTTAACAACAGAATTTTTTCTGTCAAGGTCTTACAGATAGGACATGAGGCAAAGAGAGCAAGTCTTTTGCCAAAATTCAGGAAGGAAATTGTCAATGGGAGTGAGGAGAGAACTCATCTCTTACATGAGATCCCAAACTGAGTGGCATTATAACACCTGCTGGGATATTTTCCCCTAATTTAAGATAAACAAAGCCAACAATATTTGGAATTAAATGTTATGTGGATCAGCAATGCATGACCTTTTGAGTTTTGAAAAACAACTATGGATTGGCAAGTAACTAGAGAAATACTTAGAATGTTTATTCTACCTAAAAATGTAGACATTTTAGTATTAATGGTTGGTATGAGCATTTACAGCAACTAATCTTTGGGAATTACAGTTCTCAGAACAATCCCATTCATTATTTCAGCCCACTTCACTTGAAGCTCTGATTTCCAAATGAAAATTGAAGGAGTGAAAACACACATTAAAAGGAAAAATAAATAGAAGGATTCCAACAACTGATTTTCATTTGAGCATCTTATATTGATTTTCCTCCTTTATAATTATGCAAAATAGAGTGCATCTTTTCTTAATTAAATGTGTAATGACTAGTTTGGTAGCCAACAGAGCAGTGCCTTCGGAGAAAAGATAGTATTTGAAAGTAGAGGTTACGCACGGAGCCCTCTCAAACAGATCTTTGTGCCAGAGGCTTTGTTTTGATACTAGAAACATTTCCACTACAGCAGCCTCTGATGGCAGGCATGTACGGGATTAGGAACTGACTCCATTCAAATAACAGACAGCTGTTTGGAGTGAAAACTCGTCTCTGTCAATTTGCACTCAAAGAAGACAGAGGCAAAGGGAAAAAAAAAAAAAAAAAGACCCTGGGCCTGGGAATCATTGTAGCTTAATCCCTCCTTTGGCAGGAGATAAAACTAGGGCTTTCCAATGCTCTATAATTTCTTGCATTGACCTGGAAAGAGATTTCTCTATTCAGTGGGCTGTAAACCTCCTTTTTTATATTTACTACATGATGTACAAGAACCGAATCTCCAGCAGAGCAAACATGCCATGTTGGGCAAGGAGCCTGGGAAGAAACTTAGTCTCAGGTTAAATAACTGAGTACAGCAGGGACACACAGTAGCTGCTAAAACTGCTTAGGGATTGTTCTTTTAACTTCCAGTGGAAGATTTTCTCGTTTTCTTCAGAACTGGCTGAGATTTCCAGAAGTGGCTAATGATTTACGGTGGTCTACCCTTTTGATGCCAAATTTCAAACCCTGGAGGAGGGTATGAATTTTGAGACTGGGTGCACAGCTCTTACATAAAGTATCTCCTGTGCATCTCAAGTTCCTGGTATTTCTAGTAATTCTAGCAATTCATGTTTTCTGATTTCCAAAAAAACAGCAGTAGCAAAGCAGAGCAGAAACTCTGGCCATGCTCTGCTAAGCGCAACTGCAGACACAGCTAAGGGGTGAGATGCGCTGCTCCCGTACAGCACACAGCTATTTTTTGTTAGCTTGGTGTTTCCTGCCAGCATCATAAACAGGCCCTTGCAAAAGGTGTTTCTGATGTTTTTCACAGGAAAAATTGTCTGTGACAAGGGACATCCCTAAATACACCAGAACAAGGGACAAAGCTGTGACTAGGATTCAGGGCTTTGTGCACCTGGAGTCATCCTGTTTCCTGAGTCCTCCTCCACAGAACTGCATTTCAGAAAGAAAGAGAATAGTATTCAATCCATCATAAAATGAATTTCATTAGGACATGAAACAGCTCCTCTGGGACTATTTGGAAAAGCTTTGATAGAGGTCTTTGCTCTGAGAGCTGAGTGTCATCTCAACTGAAAAGTTTTGCAAAATCATATGAAAAAGAGAGGAAAAGTACTGATAGTGTCAAAATGTGCAATTTTGGCATTTTGAAATAATATTTGCTTTGGGGTTTTTTTTAGATGTAACTTTGGATTTGAATTTTCCCTCTCCTGTCCCACATGCTTTGTTATCAAGCTGGCTGTGGCATCTTAGCCACATGTCTGGTGGAGAAGTGCTGGGGTAAGTAGCTGTAGGGGGTGTTGCACAGGGTCCTCCAACCACTTCACACACAGACCCTGCAGAAACTCTCAATATCTAAAAAAAAAAATTAAAAAAAAAAAAACCTTTTCCTGAAGCAAACCATTTGTAATTGTCCAAGAAAAAAAACTATTTCTCTATCTACTTATTTATTAACTTATTTATTTGAATGAGATGGAAGGAGTTTCCCCAATGAAAAACTTAAGAGGAGGCTGGGTTTCATACCCATGTGAAATGAAGCCAGTTCATGAAATCCTGAACCTCTCTGTGAAACATCATTTCTACCCTGGGAGGCTGCAGAAGCCCATATGGAGTATGTACCAGCAGCCAGGCCATGGCCAGGAGAAACATCCTCTGTCAACATGATGCAAAGAGAAAGAGCGGGAAGGAAAGGGACAGAGAAGCAATTTTGCATAATGTTTTCCCTGCTTTGTTTGGGTTGGAAACCACTCTCCCTGTGTCCCAGCAGACAGCCCTCGGATCTCTTGGAAATTGTGCCCAGTTAATTCTTGTATAGAGACGAAGCTGAGACTGTTTGCTCTGGCCGGTGCCAGGACACTCGGCAACCTACAGGAAGGAAGGTCTTGTTCTTCAAAAAAAAAAAAACAACAACCAAACCAAATGCCCCTCTTGAGCTTGTGAGCAAGGAGACATGGATCCTATTCCAAGCCCTGCGCTCATTCTGGGTGGCCTTGGACAAGTCACATTGCTGACTCTGTTCAGCTCTGACTGAAAAAGCAGGATGAAGCACGGCAGGGGGGTTTCGCTCCCAGCTCACAGTGATAGCGGGAGAAGCGCTGCACACCAGGAGCCGCCAGCAAAACCCCTGATGGATGAAACGGGTTTTTTAGCTTTTCTTCAGCTGCCTTGACAGCAGTATCTCTGGGTATATCTGCACTGTCCTTAGAGGGAGGTCCTGAGAGGATGCTGCAACCTGCCAGGACACAGCTGGGAAACAGCTACACTGGCAGCTGTTGCCTCGGGCCAGGCTTGGGAGTGGTTGTAGGTGCCAAAGGCAGCAGCTTGGTGTGGCACAGTGTCACAAAGACTGAGGATTCCTGTTGCCCCATGTGTATTTTCCAGTACCTGCTGCAATTGATTGAATGACGTAGCATGTAGACTGTTCACACTGACAAAATTACTGATCATCTGACTGCAGTTAAAGCCTATGGCAAGCTGTTCTTGATCGTAGCCTCCAGATGGAAGCCAGTGTCAAGAAAATGGCAATTGAAAGCCACCAGGCACAGTTAAGGAATCTGGACCTTAACTGTAATACTAACATTTTCGCTGTTGATGTTAACGTGCATGAACAAATTGTTAGCTCCCCAGTGTTAGTCAAAGCCACTCTTCTTTCACGAAGTTCAGACTACAGTGATAGATTGTGATGAATCACCTCACAGAGAGAATAACAATGACTAATCTTAAATACTGCCAGCTGGGACTTTCCTCCAATATGTGGAATGTCCCTTTGGGGTGCACAACCCAGAATGAAAACATGAAAACCTCCCCTTCCTTTCCTTCAGCAAAGATGAGAAGTTTTCTTCCAGTTGTCCCTCTCCAGTCAGAAACTCCTCTACCACCTCTATATGTGTAAAGCTCAGTATTTCAGTCACTTTGTAAATGCTCAGGTATTTTCCACACTTACCTGTATCAACCTGCAAGGTAAGGCTTGTCAGAACAGCTTTTTTCTTCCTTTGGATCCTAAACTTAGTCTGGGAATTTTCTCTTTCTTTCCAACTGTATGTCAGTCTAAGAAAATCTGTAACCTCTTGCTACCACCCTGCTCTTGATGCTATCCAACTCCAGAAGAGATTGCCTCTCCTGAGACATGGGATACCTGTACCTCCATTCCTCTGGGAACTCACTGAATTTTGGAAGCTATTGGAAAGATGTCTATGCTTTCACTTCTTTGAGGCAGAAGAGCATTAGACCTGTTCTGCAGACAGCCCAAGACTCACAAGAGCAACTGAATTCCATTTTTGTTTGTTTTAAACCCTGATGTTCCATACTTTGAGAGTCTTGATAAAGTCATTACAATGCCAAAAAGGGAAATACAGGTAATTTGCATGGTTGCAAGCAAACATTAAAGATAGCTACATCCAAGTGACTGGATGCTTCAAAAGACTCAGTAATACATTTATATTCTTCATGTGCACGAAGGATGTTGTGGATATCTTTCCTTTGGAAAACAGGTCTTATTGAAAAAATGAATATTTTTTTTTAACCAATAACACATTTAACACAGTTTCAATCTGAATTTAAAAAAGAAAAAAATCTTTTCAATTAAACATTTTTGTGGTATCATTCTACTATTTTAAATTAAATAATCATTTTTTATTTTGTACTGTTCCTCTGCCTTTCTTTACCACTGAAGAAAATATTAAAAATGAATGACTGTTTTCCTTCCCAAACCTTTCTTCTTTTAGTCTGTGATTTTTTAAATTATCTTTATATTGGAAATGTATAGACAAAAACTCTGTGACCTCCACTCTGTAAATCCTATCATTTCAAGGAAGCATTGAGTATTGACAACGTTCATCTGTTATTTTGCCTTTTTGTAATTTTTACCAAGGTAAAGGAAGTTTTAAGAAAAATGATCAGTATTAATGTATCCACTGCTGCACTGGGGCAGAGGTGGAGGCGGGTGATCTGACTGGGAGGTTTCTCTCCTCTGTAGTCCTTTGTATTGTTTTTCTTGCTTAATACTTGTACTGGATGCTCTGTATCTGCAAGGAATTATCCCATCAACTTTTAATTTTGAGAGGAAGTCTAATCCAGCCAGAGGAGAAGTCAGGCCCACTCTCAATATATGTTGGCTGTATGGCTGTATAAATTGAGCCAAGAGGATGCTGTCTTCAAAGAACTATTTATTTACAGGGAACTTTTCTGATCTATATAGTGGAGGTCAAAACCTAACTGCAGACTCTTAGAAATCACAAGACTCAACAGAACATTAGATTTTGGAACATCTTCTTGGAACAACACAAAAGGACAATATTTTTGCACTTTGTTCATCCCTCATGAGACTATCAGCCACAGAGTCCCCAGTACTATGAGGGAACTATGAAGACGTGTACATAATACTGAGTTACAAGGTATCATATATCCACATGGAGAAGGAAGATATGGTTCATATGGCTGTTAGTTCCCCACATTAAGCTGTTCTTGGAGTTAACCTTCCCTTTGATCACAGACACAGCTCCTCCACATCTGTAAGTAAAAGTCCTGAACAACATGGTTTTGCATGTAACAAAACTGCCAATGTGTACACCACTCAGTTAGCATGGCCTTGAGAGCCATCAGACTCAATGGTGAATGGTGTCAACACATGGAAAGCTACAGGCTTGGTCTGCAGATCTTCTTCATGTGTCTGCTGCCTTTGAAACCCTGTGCTCAAGTTAAGCCCCGAAGCTCTAAGGCTGAGTTGCTCCAGCCAGTTGTCACCATGCTGCCTTTTGACTCTGAAGTCAGCCATTAGGCATCCTGTCACTTCAGCTAATGCAGTAGGACATCCTTGAATTATCTTGGTTATCTCCAGCAAGTTCCTTTTCCCTGCATTCAGATCACATATACAGGGGGAGCCTGGCCATATATATTGCTAGAGTCACTTTAATATCTCATAATCTTAACATCCCTGCAACACACTGGAAATGTTCCCTTGGCTTCATTTAGCCTTTAAAGTAGAAAATACTGAAAATGTGCACAATATTAGATCTACCTGCAGCAGAAAAGAACATTGCTCCTCTTCAGTGCTGTCATTTGGAATAGGACTACTTTGAGTTGCTCACAGTTTGTGCATTATACACTCAGATCACTTGAGTGAGGACTTTTCAGTGGCCTTCATAACTAGTAAAGGATTTTCCTTTTACTGCAGTATTATGCAGGATAATTGGTATCACACTGGGGATGGTGTTTCTTGAGCTGAATGCTGCTATCTCCATGCTTCAGTTTCCAGATGGCCAAAAAACAAGAGTAGCAATGCTTTCCAGCTCCATAAGCTTGTTTGAACTCCACTGCCAAGAAGAGCTAGATAATAGTGTATAACATGGTTACAATGAGCTTTGTTTCTCTAACACATCCCTGGAGTAAGACAAATAAAAACATACAACCCTCCTATAAATACATTGGAGAAAATCCGTCTTCTGGCACCCCCAAGTAGACCACCTGACTGCTGAGCAGTTGGCAGAGCACAGGAACACCTCCCTATCTTGGATACACTTGCTCACTGAGATATTCTGTCTGGCCAGGGGAGATGCTAAAAGATAAAGAAGTAGACAAGCATAGATTCAGACATGAAGTTTCAACTGTCTAAAACTGGAGATGAATCCCTGAGCATCGGCTGGAATGTGAAAAAGAGCCTAGTGACTTAGTCGTTTCTCTGTTACACTTATCTATGGACTTATTGCCCCTCTTTCAAAGAGTCAGTATACGGCTGATTTAATGACATATATGATATATGTTCATTTTCCTTTCATCATCTTTCTTTTTCATTTAACAAGCAGATTGAGAATGAGGGAAAAGATAAAAATAAACTAAAACCAAAGTGAAATTTGCTTTATTCTTACCAACAATCTGATACAATCTTCAGTTTGAGAACCCAAGAAAATCTTAGTTCATTTACTCACTGAGTTAATAATTACAGTTCCTAAATAATAAGACATTCCGTAGCCTGAAGTCCTCATCCTGAGTATATATTTATATTAGCAGTTAAGTATACTTTTCATGGGCAATTAAGACATTATTCACTCCCAGTTATTCACAGACATCTCAGGAGGGAATGGGGGGAGAAAG
The DNA here is from genome assembly GCA_033439905.1 of Ceryle rudis. Taxonomy (NCBI): domain Eukaryota; kingdom Metazoa; phylum Chordata; class Aves; order Coraciiformes; family Cerylidae; genus Ceryle; species Ceryle rudis. The sequence continues at coordinate 74,044 of JAAGNO010019371.1, forward strand.
AACTGTAAAGTCATGAGGATATTATCAACCAAGGACCCTTTCCTCCTCTTGTGATATTGTTTTTCAGAGTATAAACAGAGACAGAGAATGCTGGATCTTGGTAATATACCTATTTTAAATGCCAGTTGTTGAGTAAATAGACCTCTGTGGGGATATATTTGTTTGAAAAGTCCTTTGGGATTAGAGAATATTAGCCCAGTATTCAGCCCGAGACCTATTTTGTGAGGCGTCTTTGTTACTTTGTCAGCTTTCTAAAGCCCTTTATGATAGGTCTCAGCCCCAGTGATATTTATTCAAGTAAACCTAGGCATAAGAGTTAAGATGCAGCTGTTCCAACATTGTGGACATCTTTGGGCCTCAGTGTGTTTCAGCTTGACCCTGAAGTGTGGAACATCTCAGAGCTAACAAAGTGTTCACACTCAGGCTTTCAGTATGCCACTTTGTTATTTTCCACAGTCAATACATTTTACTAAATAATTCTAGCCCTGTATCATTTTGCTCAGACTCATGAGCTGGTGAGTTATTTATTTTCCATCAGTTCGCACATAAGGCCCCGATTTTGAATATGGCTAATTCTGGCACTTTCTTGCAGCCGTGCATTCTGCCTTTCTTCCAAGAAGTAGAGGGTTTACGTTTTTGTAACTGCCAGCCAAAGAAAATAAAGTCATTTTCCACCAAACAGGGCATCCTCTAGCCCCTTGATTCTCAGCTTCATCACACGGAAGGAGCATTCCCAGAGTAGACTGATCTTCTCTTATTTGCTATCAAACCTGGTTAGTGAAGTCACATTTATTAACAGTAGTTAATAAAAGCCAGTGATGGGTTTTTGCTGTGCTTCCTATTAAGTGTTGGACTTTACTAGCTAACCTGACTCAAAATTCATGTATTTACTGATTTCATCCAGCATTGGCTAATTCCAGCCAGAGGAGACATGATGTAAAATCCTAACGCAAATGTGGTTCTGTATATATCTATGTTTAGCCCATATGCAGGGCTAAACTGTAGCAGTTGCTCTATCAACTGATGACCCCTCCCCAGCCAAGAAGGGGGATCTGGAATAGGAGAGGAGGCCCATGGATTGAAACAAACCCAAATTTAATGAAACATAAAAACTAACACCAATGCCAGCACAAAGTAAAACAGTTATACACAACCCAGCAAGTGTACAGTAGTCATAATAAATAGGAGAGCAGGGAGCAAGAGGAAGAAGAGGAGGAAGAGCCCAAGGAGAAGACCCTCTCATCCTTATCAAACTTCCTCCTTTATAGTGAGCATGACATTTGTGGTCTGAGATACACCTTGAGCCATCTTGGGTAAGCTGCCCTGTCTGACTCCAAACTGCCAATGGCCTGCAGACCATGCCTGGCCTATGATTCTGCCAACCAAAACCAGGACAGTGTACTAACCCAAAGCTATTTGTCACCAGATAGACTATTTTTCTCATCTTGAGTATTTCATCAAGACCTTGACATGTAGTAGTTGACTTCTATTTGTCGTTTGGATGTGCTTATGATGTCCAGTGAGGTAAAAGTGAAAAATATTATTAAAACCTTCATTAAGCCCAACTAGATGACAGCGGGTCTTCTTCACATATTGTACCTACTCTTTCATATATCACACATTAGATAAATGAAATGGCAAAACTACAAAATCGATTTTCATGACAAAGGTCATTATCTGAACTTTACTACTATGCTGTCACATGGTGACTGCAAATCACAGGAGCACAGCAGACATGGGCAGGAAGAGCAACCTTGGAGGGGAAGACCAGAAAACAAGGACTACTATAACAACCCATGTTGTAATCCCACACATTGTTCCTGTCTATCTCTCTCCCTGTTTTATAGGAACCTTAAAATCCCTCAGGTCCTACACTCTCTCTAGGGTAGAAGTCTACTGAGGTCACAAATGCAGTTGCAGCAAGCGCTGTGGCCATGGTGAAATCATGTGTGCAATGGACAAGACTAGGGAGACGCTGCTGCTAAAATAAGTAAGCCATGACACTAAACTTCTGGGATTTGGTGTTGTTGACTTAATATTCCCATACCGTAACAAGTAGTAATCATTAGAATAGGCTGTATCCCTGTTGGGAAAATACTTAGGGCATGTGAAAAAAAAAAGGCTTAAGCCTGAGGAATTGCTGCTTAACTGGAGAGAAACAGGTGTCTTTGGTAATTCATTTAATCCTAAAAAAGGGATGTAAACTATGCTAAATTAGATCAAAATCAGGTATCTAACTTAAGGCATCTAGGGATATGAGAGGGATCTCAGTTTAAGCATCTAAATAACTTTAAAACCCTGATTTTCCTGCACCCTGCTTGGGTAACTAGAGGCTCATGATATTTCCTTGTGTATGTCTCATGGGTGTGTTCAGTAAATGAGTACTAGGAAAGCCTTTTAAACTCCCTGTGCAGAAAAAACCAGCTTCCCCGATTGCTATCATGAATATCCAGTCTCCCTCCCTGTATTTGGAGAGTGTGGTGTTTCATTTCAATATCCACAGCTGCATCATTGTTTGTTTCCACAGGTGTATTTGAGGTAGATGCCATCTCAATCACTGAACCTGACCATAAGAAATCATGGACCCCTATTCCAAAGGCAGGATCTTCCACAAACACAGGGCTTGCTCTGGGAAGGCATTTCTCTGAGCAGAACACAGATGGATTGTAAGAACAGACAGAAACCCACTGTTAGTGAAGCTGAAGAGAAAAACCTGGGCAGAATCCAGAACTTAACTCGGGTAAATAAAATGGTACTTTTCTATGAAAAGCTTCATGAACAAGCAAAGATTTTGAAAATAAAACCTTTCTGGGAGTTGCAGCCTGCAGTCTCTTCCAGCTTCCAGGAATGATACTATAAGACACAAGCATGACAGCTTTGATATTTTCTCATTAAGTAACTGAACAGACAGATTTGCAACCCAAACTAGTCTGGAGTTGGAATACTGGTCACAGTCGATTCTGTTCTGAGTGCTAACCAAGCATAGATTATGGTTCATCTCCCTAACCTGAATTTCCTTAAAAATTTGGTATCAATTCCCAGCTGGTTCCTTCAGCTCCCTTTGTAGGCATGTCAAGAGGTAGAGGTGCCCTGACATGTGAAGCACTTGTCTTTGGGAAGCTCATCTCTTTCCATTAGTGATGCAGGGAGCCCAGCCCCAACAGCCTACTGAATTTGCAGGCAGCAAGACTTGGTAATTCCACCCAGACTGCACCCTCCTTGTCTCTGGGGTCATGGCTCTGCTCCCTTATTCAAGAAAAACATATGTAAGTAGTTGTTCAACATGAGCACATACCTGAAACTCAGTGGAAATTAGGTGGATGAGGAAGTGTATTGCTTAAATGCATAGTGCATGAATATGCAGGGCAGGGGAGGGTGGATAAACAAAACTAAAAACCCAGTTTGTTACATTTATTCAGGTTAAAAAATTAAGCTGGACTTGACCACAGTCCCCTTCTGTGAATGTTCAACTGCTGAACTATGCTAGCACAAAAGTTTGTTGACAGTAAATGTTCAGCTATTCTGTGAAAGCAAAATTGGAATTTTAAAATGTGGGTTGTGTTCAAAATTCGTGTTACATTCAGTGACCAGAGCTGTACGTTGCTTCATCTTTGTACAGGGCTGAGCACACTGGCTATGCTGCCAGAATGAAGGAACAATAATTCTTTCATGAGATCACTGAGTAAATATAAGTATCATATTCATGGCTTATTCATATAGCAAAAAATAACAATAATTCAAGCTCAGATCATCTCTAATATAATTATGGCATGGCACCTCTCAACCACTGCCTGTCAGTTCTGGTCCTCTTGACTATTTATGTGCAGAATTTTTACTAATGTCTACATAAAAGAGAATCCTTTCCTGTATGTCAATAGGGAGAACTAATTAATAAAAATAAGTCTAATCCTTAGAATATAAATATGTCTGCCAGTAAATTATTACATTCAACAACCTCATCATTTTGTGCTACAAATGACCTCCTGAAAGCAGCTCTCTATGGGTCTCAGTGGGCCAAATCTGTCTCAACAGCATATCTCAAACATTGATAAAGGATTTTTTTTCATATTGCTAAACCAATCTTGATCCAAACAAAGGTGTCTGCACTGTTATAGTAATAATCTCTGGCTTTTTCTGTGTCTGATAATGACAGTGGTGTGCAGGGGATGGATGTGATATATGAAGATGACTCTTTCTCCTTTAACTACAGAATATCTATGTGGGGTAACCAAACTCCTAATATCTCTACCAGACACTTGATTAAGATACATAAAGCAATTTGGGACTTTCCTCATAAAGTCATTAACTTCAAGTTTCGGAACAAGCAAAAATTCATTCATCTGCACGTATTTCCCAGCTTCTGACAAACCTGAACTGATTGATTTGCAGAGGGCAAGCCAGAGCATGCAGTCACACTTGAGGGTGCTCAGTGCTGCTAAGTGCACGCGAGAGCAGGCACTGGGGTAGCTCAGAGCTTTTGATCAATTTTTTGAGTTTCAGTGTACACACACGCATACTTTCCCTTACTCCACATGATGCAAAACAAGAGGGATTTATTCTCACAAGCAACAAAAATGCAGTGTTTGTGAGTGCTGCTTTCTTCCTGATAATCCTCAACAGGTGGTTGCTTCAGAGCAGAGGGTGTCTGGGGCAGGAGATGCTTGTCTCTGACATCCCCCTTATCCACTGTCTCCCCATAGCACACTCTGCTTAATTTCTGCCTATCTTCTGGAATGATGATTTTTGATGAGTTTTTCTGGAGACAGTTGATGTCTCTGACCCATCTCTCATTTTCAAGAATGGAAAGAGATAACACTACCTCTAAGTATTCCTCGTGTCTGTGGTTGCTGCTGGTCAACTTCAGTCTCCTGAGAAGGACTTTTGCCAAGGAAGTTTGCCAGATACACCCTATAAAACTTAAGACCACTCAGTCTTGCATTGCTTATCTCAGTTGTCTGCCTGTGTTTCCTAGATCATTGTATCTTCTTTATCTTGTTGCTACTAACAGAGAGCTTGAAATATCCATTTCCTAGATGAGGCTGAGTGACTTTGATGTAATCCCAGAGTAACTTTGCCAAAGTCAAGTCAGAGGAGGCACCAAGTTTAGATCAGGTCTGCAAGCTTTTTGAAACACAGGAAAAAAAAATTATTTTCACAAACACTTAATAACATTTTCCCCCTTTCCCTCCCAATTTTTATTTTTTCAGCCAAACATTTCTAAAAGATTAAGTCAGGTCTGAATTTAAGAGACAGTAAAACACCACTCCCAAAATTACACCTAGAAATGTATAGACAGATGCCCCAGATAGATGTCCAAGGCTCTATGCCTGGCAGGAAGCAAGCTGTGGGTATAACTCTCCCAAGAAAAATATTAAATAATTAGACATGGATGGCATGTCCACAGATACTTTGTATTACATAGCTCTGTAACAGAAAAGAATATCAACAAAATATGTAAATTATATATACATCTCAATTCAAAAATAAATCCTCATGGTTACAGAAAATCTTCACTACATTCAGTTCTCTGTCATGACACTACCTTTTCTCACAGAGATGCTGTCAGTAACAACTTGAAGTGAGACTTCACATACAAAGGATCACTGTTCAGAGCACTTAAACCTTCTCATTGGCAAAATCTGTTGCCACATGCATTTTTACTGAAGAAAGTAGCAAGTTAGTTGTCTTTTTAAGTGGTATATACATACACAAAAAGCATAGTTACCCTACATCCAGCCAAATCTCAACGTACAGAAACATTTGTATCTTTGCAAGTGGTCCGGTTAGCTGGAGTGTGCTAACAGTGCTCATAGGATCACTTACTGCAGCTCAGATCCCAGAGAGCAGTTCATTGAGCTGTGCTGTCCTCTTTGCTTGCAACTGTATGAACACATTGCCAGGAGTATTTCACTTCTGCACCTTATTTCAGGAGCTTCGCATGAACATTTTCTCTTGCACCATACCAAGTTTTTATTAAAACTTCTTTGGTTGGAGCTGAGCTCATTTAGCTTGATCAGGTCAGATCAATAAATTATAGGGCTGTTTCTGACAGCTCAGAACGCATGTGGGAAATGTTCCTTTTTGAAGCAATTGGTAGGAAGTATCCCAGACACACAGATGGAGAGCATGTGTCCACTGAAATTAAATGGAGATGGGGCTACACACCCAGAACAAAACACTCAGCCCTTTAGTAGTGGAAGGACATTAAAAGAGCTTGGTGATGACACTCATGCAACCTAATATCTCCACTGATGATATACACTTATTTCAACCACCTAATGAAATTGGGTGGTTTTATTACTTTATTGCTTTCTTGAATTTAATAACATAAGGAGGAAAAATTAAATGACCATTTTCTCCATGGTGGAGTCTCTGTTTTCAATTGGTATCTTGTTTCATTCATTTTCTTCATGTTTAAATGCTGTTTACCCCCCTATGCTGGCAAAGTTTGAACAAATATACAACCCACAAAAACTTAGGAAAAGGGTTTCTGGTTTCCAGTCAAATCTTACTGAACCCAGTAAAAAGCCACCTTATGGAAAGATTCAGGAAATCTCTTAAGCATGGTCATATGTCCATCCTTATTCAGAAAAACCTTTAAGAATGTGCACAGCTCCACTTCATTGGGAATTAAGCACATGCTAAAATTCTCTTCTGAAAGAAGTGCTCTTTAGCCTACCACCTACTTGCAGATGATTGGTGTCTTCATCTCTCAGTCACACAGGACCAAGTTTTGCTGTGGTAGATGCCGAACTACTAACTGAACATTGGTGGAAGGTTCAGTGAGAGGCCTGAGCACCTAATTTTTAGTATCATGGGAATATCAGGGGACTGTGGGTTTACTCTAAATCACATGTCAATTTACAACCACCAAAAGGAAAAACAATAAAGGTTTCCTTGAAATATTGAATACAGAGGGTGAAATAGGGGATGGGATAAGTGATATTACTCTTGTCTGCCAGCTTTGATGCTCATAAATGTGGGGTGCTCCTGAAAACAGCTCTCCTATTTAGAGTTTGCCATAGCTATGGACCTCCACTCCATTATTATAATGAGACAAATACTTGACATATCCTGTTGCACAAGGCAGGAGACCTGAGGAATGGTGAAGATCGTGTGGTTTTGTGCATCCTCAGATGGCTAAGGAGCTAACAAAGTTTAAGTCCAGGAAATAATTAATAGTTCAAAACACTGTTATCCTGAGCTGCATGCCTTGTCCCCCTTTACCTTTATCTTCAGAGACACTTACCCCTCTTCATCATACGTAGTACCTTAAATTGGTGGTTTGGGCCACTCTTGCACCCAAAGGGTCAAATTCAAAATGGACCATTGCTGGACAAAATGCTCCTGTACCCAGTTATAGTGGTGATGGTGAATTTCTCCATCCAGCCAAGGCCTGGGTATTTTTCCCCACCTGCACACCTCGGGGGAACAGTAAATCCATCATTAGTGCCATTGCACATATTTCAGCAACAAAGTACTTAATGCAGTGCACCAGAAATGTGAATCTAATAGCGTTAAAATCAGTTTGTCACAGAAGGAGCTGGCAGCCTGCCCTGCTCACTGAAACAACAAATTGACATCAGTTATCCTTGCAAACGAATGAGCCCAGCAGCCAAGGGCTCCCAGAGGCCTGAGTATAAGGCGTAGCTATGAAATGGCACGTGGGAAGGTTATTGATTAATTTATCTTGGAAAAAGCACCAAAATAATAAACATCTTGTAATATTTTTTAATTTAGCAATATTTTGGAAAATGTGATACTTGCTCACCCGCAAACTTTTCCAAAGCTGGAGTCCAGCTTATTCATGGCAGTCGGTGGCCCACAGGGCTCCTGAGTTGCAGACAGGAAACATTTATTTGTATAAAATACACTGAATTAAACCCATATGGGAGAACTGTCAAATCTGAATTCTTGGGTGCCTGTCTGAGGAATATCCAAATTAGGCAGAACACTACAGGTGTCTGTAGTGAGGTGAGCAAGTCTACAAAGGAGAAGAAAGGCAGGGCATTAGTGAAATAAGCAGAATTAACAATAATCTCAGAGACAGACCACTTTTATCAGATACTCACATGGATAGTAATTAAATTGTCCTTACCAATATCTGTGGTATTTCAGTTTGGAAAAATAACAAGAGTTTTCTGGACGAAGAGCGGTATGTCCAAAAAGACATTATAATCCCCTAGTCTTCACCTCTCACTTCACATCTCTGGTTTCTCTGACTTCATGGTCATTCATGGAAGAGCTTGACCCTTGTGATCCCTCAGCTTTATGCCCAATATGATATACAGGGGATGGAATCCCTTGCTGGTCAGTTTAGGGTCATCTGTCCTGTCCACTCCTCCCTGCAGATGTGGCCTTTTACTTTATGCACCCCTCAATGTGGTACACAAGATCCAGCAGTGGCCCTGGTCTGCGCACCAGTCCTTGGTACTAATTCCAAACATGGGGTGTTATCGCTGCCAGCAGCAGACACTGCCTGGGAAAACAGGCTGCTGACTTCAGACAGTGCCGTGAGTTAGAAGAACTGAGCTGAAAAGTAAAATCACTTGAACAGAATTAACTCTGTTCTCACTCAAACCAGGTCAGGAAGCTACACTCTTGGACAAATTTTCATGTTTAGTAATTGAGGAAAAATCAGTGTCATCTTCAGAGGGAATCAGTTTGGCACATCTTAGCAGAGGAAGCAGTGCACTACAATGCACTATATGGATTAATTTAATGCTGACACTATAAATAGGACACCAGTAGGGTTTTAATGTTGCGTAAGTGAGAAAAGGTGATCTGCACATTTCTACAATCAGGGAATGTTGTCCGTTTCCTGATTCTGGCGCCAACTCTGCATTTAAATTCCAACCATATTGTTACAGTCCATTAATTTTCATAGACTGAAGCTGTTGCAGTGCCACACTGGGAAAATATGTAGTACAGATGTGTTTGCTGTTATGATTTTTTTTTTCTTTAGAAATTGCAGTAAAATCAAATAATAAAAACACTCCAAGCAATCTATACTTGGACTAACTAAGATTAAATCCATCTCACTCTTTGGCTGGTTGCAGAGCTGTAGTGCTAAACTTGGGAACACTCTTGCCACCTATTTGCAATATAATTAGAGTTCATTTGAAGTCTGATGGAATTTCACTTCTATTCCAGAGAACGTCAGTTGCAATAAATGACTTTCTTGGACCAAGAAAAGCTATTCCAAAAATTAAATAACAAAGGGGAACTATGCTGCAAGCATCTGAGAGGGGTCTTGCTTGCTCAGCTTTATGGGTGTAATGGGATTGCCATTAAGAGCAGCATTTTGTTCAGAGGAACTTGTCCTATGAAATATTCAGCTTGTTGCAGTTATTCTTTTTGTCTGTCACTGATTTTGAACAGCAGGATAAAGGCAGCTGGAGGACACTACCACAGCAGGCACAGAAATACTTGTTGTCAGAATAATTCCCCTGCATTAGGAGGATAAATTAAAAAGGCACAAGGTCAAACTAGATGTGTATTAATGCCCCTGCTATCACATGACTTACAATGATGCTTGAATGTGGTGCTTCTGTCATGCAGCTGTTCCCAGTACACCAGCAAACCCAACAGAAATGCTTTTTCCAGGAAAGACACTGCATATTAGCCAGTTCCTGACATCATTTTCCATTGGAATCTGTTGCATAGAGTAAGAAGGATGGGAATTCTATTAGGCTCCCTCCAGATCCAGGGTGTCACTATTTTTTTATGTTACTTTAGCATGTGTATTGGTTCTTGCCTTTTTTTAGCAGGAGGATGATTATGATCTAATGAAATGCCCTGTGCAAATTTCTATTCATACCTTCATCTAAAAAGATATTTTTATATTTTCTTTTTAGTGGAGCATCATTCAGTGAAGCTCAGCAACTGCAGTCATCATGGTTCTGTTGTCTTAATAGGGTGATGACAGTTTGCATCTGCAGAGGATGCAACCCAGGAGAAAGTTCTTTTGGAATAAAGTGTTAGTGTGGCCAGAGTTTATCAAGAAAACCTTCATAAGCAAGTGTAGAGCCTTACACAATGTACATATTGCATTGATTTTCCACTTCACTGAGTGAAGTGAGTGACTACACAAAACGCAATTTCTTCTCTAGTATCTGGAACATACTTAGCTGTGTCATCAGAAGTAATCTCTAAGAAAATGAAGACTTTACTGTAGCTATTAAAAATGTAGCAATAAAGCTGAAAATCTTATGAGGTGGTGAAATAAGTGGTCATAATTCATTTTTATGAGAATGCAATGTAGTGAAGTCAGAGCCTGACTCTTCCTAGAGGTGCACAGTGGGCAAAAGTCCATGGAGAGAACTCGTAAGAGTAAAAATTCCAGGTAGATATTAGGAAAAAAAATCCTAATGAGGATAGTTAGATGTTTGAGCAATTTGCCCAGTGAGATTGTTCAACATCCATCCTTGTGGATATTCAAAACACAGCTGGAGTAGGTCCTGAGTAACCTGATCTAAGCTAGCTCTTTTTTGAGCAAGTGGTCAGACTATGTGATTTTCAAAAATCTCTTCCAACATACATTATTCTGCTTCCCCAACTCTGTGATAAGATTTACATAGTTCACAGGAGTAAAATAGCTTTGCTGTATTCCCATTATTTAGACAGACTTCTCCAACAGGGATGAGAAAGCCAAAGGAGTTCTCTGCTTTAGTTTTTCTACCTGAAAAATGGAAACTAAAATATCAATCTAATCACAGCAGCTTTTGTGTAGTGTACACCATCATTGTCTGCCAAGTGCTTCAGGTCCTTAGAGTACTAATATCATATGCATATAGAAGCACATTATAAATAGCTATTAAATAGTAAGAGCAACATTGGAACTTGGTTTTAGAAATAATGCTCAATCACTGGCAATTGGGTTACGATGCCTGAAAATGTGTTTGTAAGTATTGCCTAGAGAGCTGAGACAAGCTGTGGGTTGCCTGTGACTTGTCTGTGAAGTTTGTGTTATCCAGAAGAGGTGATTTTCATGCCTTCACATGCCCTATTACATCAAGCCTGCTTAAAACCTGGTCTGAGAGGTTTCAGGTGCCAAATGAAGCCAGCACCTCTCCTTCAACAATTGATGGAGTTCCCATCATTTGGAGTATATGAGTGAGTGGCCTCTAACCTCTCTCATTTTGTTTCTGGTCCTTGAGTGATGAAATGGTTTAAAATCTGAACTTTGGTAAGTGACTGGCAATAAATCCCAAATGGTCATCAGAGGAGAGTAAAGAAAGACTTGAGTTTACTTACGCATACCTACCCTGGATCACTTCTACTGGGCAGGTATTGCACAGGCTTAAGTTCACCTCACTCCAGAAGAGGCACAGAAAGCACTTGAGAATTACTTAGATCCTTAAAATAGGTCTTAAGTGGGACTTAAAGGCTGTTCCAGCCATCTGTATGGATGAGAATGCCACCTACAAAGAGCAGCAAGGCCCAAAAACTTGTTCATGGGAGAGCTCGCAGATAATGAGTAACAAGAGGTTTAAATGTAGCTGAGAAGTATAACTGACCAGAACAGGAAAGGGCTGTTCAATGCTCTAGCGGGGCTCTGCATGCAGACCATTGTAAGTGTGCGTGTGTGTATGCGTGTGTGTGTATATATGTCTATATATAATAAGAAGAAAACACTTATAAAACACACATACACACACTAAGTAATTATTGTGATTTTCTTAGCATGCTTGGAAAAGTTGAATGAAAAATAATATCAGACTTGTTCTGTATTCTGTATTCAGCCATGGAGGACAAGAAATGCTGCTGTTAATAAAGGCAGATTTGGCAGCTGCAGAGCCTTGGCAAGGGTACAGAGTTCCTTTGCAAGCTACTGAATAGCTCCAGCTGTGCAGAGCCTGAAATGTATCTTGAAAGCACTGAAAGACAGCTGTCCTGCTCCACTGGCCCACTTGCCTGGCTGAAAGAGGATAAGGACGTTTTTAATTGTAAGTTTATGCTGTACTTTGAGTTCTTCCCCTGCCCATTTTCCTTTTCCTGGAGCAATAACATAAAAGAAAAACCTTCTTCATGGGACATCCAGCAGGTATGGTCTGATACAAATCAGCACAATGCAATGGTACTGCAGATTTGATCTAGGTCCTGTTGTTGGCAGAGGGAGACACTGCTGCCAGAGGCATGTTTTGCCTTATGGCAGGGTTTTGATATTTACCCAGCTCAGTCAATTATATGGATCTGTTGTTCAGCTCCACCAGGGAGATAAGCTGAAACTTTTTTTTGTACTGTGTTCAAAATGAAGTTAGGAAAGCATGAGAAAAAGGAAAAGTGCACTACGGTGTTTTATGTCCTGGTGGAGGAAGGTCTATCTGCCTCCTGCAAAAATGTCAGCACTATTTAATAGAGAAGAGATCTTAGAAGTGGTGGCTATGTCATCTGCTATACCAGGAAAAGCCCAGAGTCATCTATGAAGTGTCTTTCAGAGTGTGCTCAGCTCTGCATGAAAAGCAGTCAGGAGGATTAATCATATACTTACAGTAAATATAAGCTCAGTTGCTGAGAGGCTAAATTAGGGCTTAACATTTTCGCAGTCAAGTGACAAGTCATAGAATGGTATGAGTTGGAAGCGGCCTTTAAAGGTCATCTACTCCAACCCCCCTGCAGTGAGTAGGGACATCTTTAACTAGAGCAAGTTGCTCAGAGCCCCATCCAACCTGACTTTGAATATTTCTAGAGATGGGCTATCTACCACCTTTCTGGGGAACCTAGGCCAGTGTTTCAGTGTTTTTTCCTTCTGTCTAGTCTAACTCTGTCCTCTTTGGTTGAAAACCATTATCCCTTCTCCTGTTGCTACAGGCCTTGCTAAAAAGACTGTCCCCATCTTTCTTACAGGCCCTCTATAAGTACTGAAAGGCTGCAGCAAGGTCTCCTCGGAGCCTTCTCTTCTCCAGGCTGAACTCCCTCAGCCTGTCCTCTTTAAGAGATGGGTTTCAGCCCCATGATCATCTTCATGGCCCTTTCTGGACCCACTCCAGCAGGTTCATGTCCTTCTTGTGATGAGGAGTTCAGAGCTGGACACAGTGCTCCAGGTGGTGTCTCACCTGAGCAACAGGGGAGAATCACCTTCCTCAACCTGTCGGCCACACTTCTTTTAATTCAGCCCAGCATATGTTTGGCCTTCTGGGCTGTGAGTACACATTGCTGGCTCGTGTCCAGCTTTTCATCCACCAGTACTCCAACTCCTTCTTCAAAAATATTTGCCACCATTCAGGTTTTCTTATCCTTATTGTTCAGCTTCTGACTGTCGGAGTGGGTACAGCTCCTACTCTTACTTCTATCCCACCATACAGCCCCAGCAGTACAAGAAGCTCTTTGCCTCTACTCTTTCCACTGGGCCACTGTTGAGAAACTTCAGTGGTCTGATGGTTAGAAACCTTCCTCCAGTTTCCAGACACAAACTTATTTACAACCACTTCATACTCTTTTCTTCTTGTGCCAACAGTGTTTCAAATAACTCTTCTTCCTTCAGGTGTTTCCCTGAAACATTTTGTCCAGGTGAGTAGATGTGTGGGCATGTGTGTATGTGCAGACACACCATGAAAGCACTGATTCATTTCTATAGAGACTGTCAGCCTTCTTTTCTCTACACTAAACAAGCTGATGAATGTCTGCCTATTTAGACCTTTTGGTCCTGTCTTGAAGTTGATGAAAAGTTCTGCGTAGGGGAAAACTGTGTTTGGGTGACTCAGTGCCTTAGACAGCCCTTGTTAAGGCACGTAGCTATTTCACAGTGCCAAGCAGGACAATTTGGACAAGTCTAAAAGAGTGCCAGCAGAGTCACTCTACAGTACTACAGTTACTCAAATGCCTTGTTTTACCTGGGTCAAGGTGGGAAATCTTGGTCATGTTATTCATTACCATCTAGAACCAATTTTTCCAGCCAAGAAAGAAAAGGTTTCAATGTCAACAAGCCCCCTCCCCCCCCAGTTTTTTTTTTCTTCTTTCTTTTTCTTTTTGTTCACTGAACTGAGGATAAAGGCAAACGTGTTATTGCAGTCAGGGCTATCTTTGGAGGTGACCTCTAAGGTCAAAACTAGGGTTTGTCTGGGGGCACCAGGTAGATGGAGGGGTCATGGGCCTTTGGGGGGATGCACCAACCTTAAAGTGGAGTTGCTAGAAGATAGCATAGGGAGCTGAAAGGAATCCTTGGGAACAGGCCAGTTTAATTAGAATTCTAGTGGGACTAGGAAAATATGAATTTACATGTTGTTCCTTAAGCATTAGGACTTAGGGAATATTTCTTGGGCTTCCTGTGGCTCCTTTCCATGTGGATTGTCTCATGTTGAATAACTATGCTGAACTCACATTGTGACCTTTCCCACTAATTTAGTCTCTGTCCTGCATCCCACTGCTAATTTTCCTGAATATTTTAAAACATAATACTGTGATGCCTTTCCCCTTCCATCACGCTGCACTGAAATCAGCCAATAGTCTGACTAATTATTAAATGGGGGGCAAGTCTGACAGGCAAATAAACAACTACAGCACAGCTGCATAATCCTCATTTCCTCAGGAAATGAAGCAAAATATTGCAAACAATGTCCATGTATTAGAGCTATCTAACATTTTAATAAGAAGGATGTAGATGTTCCCCCAGTGAGACCTTTCTTGGCTTTTAGGCTGGCCTTTTTGCCTTTCTTTCACCTCCTCTGAAGATTAAGAGCTTCATTGCAGCTGGAGATGGGACACATAAGTTGCCTGAAAGTGTCAAGCTTTACCAAACCAAGTGTGAGGTTCATATACACCTGGTTAAACTAACTGCCAGGTGCTGTGTCTGGAAGGAATTTCTTGCCTGCCTTTGCAGAGTGGAGGATTTTCCCCTTCCTGACCTCATCTATGTGTTATAATTTAGGGAATTCCCTGATGTTGCCAGGGCTCAACACATCTTTGTTGTTCCCTTGCGGCATGACATTGCTCCAGAGACTTGAGGAAACTCCAACACCAAAGTTCTGGTATTTTTTGGAACATATTGGTATGGGTATTGTAAGATCACCTGTAGCAGGAAGAAGAGAGACTTGGTGACTCAGATGGTCCCTTCAAGGAGCAAGTTCTTATGAGTTTTGCTGTGGGATTTATAGTGGTGTCCATGGCTTATCTCTTCACTCTTTAAACTGAATGATGACAAAACATGGGCTCAAACACTCTTCTTCAGCAAGTGCCAAGGACCTTCTCAGCTGGTTATTTAAATCAGATGACTCTGACTTTTGGAGAGAAGAGATTTTAGCTGTGTAAATTTATTGTGAGGGTTAAAGTAATGATACTTTTAAAATTTAGTTAATTCTATTTTTTTCCTTGTTAAAACAACTCCATGTCTTTTGAGATGTATTCAGTTGTATATTACAATTTATTAATATTCTTGTTAATTATTTAAATTACAGCTACATTAAAAAAGTTTGAGATGCATTATGGAAATTAAATGCATTATACACAGTTACAGTGTGTATTACACCCCTTAGGAGAAGGATGTAACACTGCATTAAAGGCCTTATTCTGAAATAAAGGAGGGGGAGAGGAAAAGAGCACAGCATATAAACATCTTGTTGAGATATAAATAGCACTCTTAGCAGTGTCATGATAAATTACAGGAGCTACAACACCACTGTCAAACATAGGTGATGCTTTTAATCCATCTGATGCTTTAAGCAGGAACCAGACTAGAATTTTACACTTTAGATCTTGCTTGATGTGGCACATGGACCTCTTTTTGGACAAGAAGTACAACTTAATGGGAGGTGTACCCCTAAGACAAATGGGGAAATGTGCACAACCGTTTCTATCCCGTTGTTGGTGTATAGAGAAGTATGCTGTTAATACAACTATTCACTTATTGTTTCTTACCTGTTTTATCCTGTCCTTGGCAGGCTACAGACAATTCATTTTCTGAGCAAAGTTATAATCTACCTATTTTAGCACAAATGTGACATTCAAACATCTCAGAAAGATATCTAAGATATTTTATGGTAACATTTCACCATTCCAGTCTGTAGAAGCTGGAAAGCAAAATTTTATCACTAAATACAAAATTCATCAGATTGCTGAAAGGTCATAATAGAGTTTTCCAGCATTAGATGATGGGCAGCCAGCAAATATAGTGACTTGTTGAGCATACATAACTTTGAAATTAAATCAATCTGGGTGAGGGAGCTAATATCTTATTTGGGATACCCAGACCACATGTCCATCCTGAATGATAATGTGTCAGTCAGTGTGCACTCACAGCCTCTTCTTTTCTCCTAAGGGGTGTAATACACACTGTAACTGTCCATGTAGCATCCTTAAAACAGAGGAGAGAGGATCCAACTTAACTGCTTTAGTCATCAAACTTTAAACGACTTTTCTCAATTCAGACATGAACCAAGGTGCATACGGTGGCAGCATAGTCATCTGTTCTAGCTAATAGACACACAAATGGTTTGGTGTTTGGAGGAAAGGGGGACACAGGCACCTCAGGTAGGAAACTGAAATTTGGTGGGATGCAGATGGGATCTGTAAGACCCTCCAATGCCAGTGGAGAGAAATTCTTTCCTCCAGAGGTTACTTTGGGAGTGTAGGCTAAATTAGATACTCTGGAACATTTTCTGGAAGACCCTTACCTCTCCAGAGGCTGTAGGTGGAGTCTAAGGAACTCACCCTATTCACCTGGCCACACAAGTTTAGAGGACACCAGATAGCATGAGGTACCCAGAGGATGTAAACTGGAGTGTGTCCAGAGTCAAAAGGCCAGTCATAAAGGGGTTCCATGACAGCCTTGATTCTCTCCTATGGTATGCATATGTTACAGACAGCAGATTAATGCAAAGATGTTCTAGTGGAGTCAACTGGACACTTACTAAGGACAAACTGGAGAAATGAATAGCCTCCCCATAGAGAGAAATGCCCTCCATTCAGGGGGAGGACAGTAGAAAGAGTACTTTCACCTCATTTATAAGCTCTAACAAGCATCATTAGTGTCAGAGTAAGTAAGATTAAGAAATTGTGAAGGAGTCCAAATAAAAGATAAGTGCCTTCAACCTTTAAATTCATCTATAGGTTATGTCTCAGCTTTTTTCTTCAGGTCTCATATTTTTAAAAGATTGCCTACTTTTTTCCGTGCCTCTTAATCATTTGGACTAATAAAATTTTATCTCTTTCTAAAAACCATAATTTTCATCTTTACTGAGACCATCACAGACACAACATTACTGATGTATTTGTATAACTCCTCTGCTCACAGAACTGTGGAGTTTTGATCGTTCACAAAAGTCTTTCTAACCTCTGGATTTGTAATCTCTTTGATGACAGAGGAAGGACTGGCAAGAGCCAAAGCCCACACGCTTCTAGAGGCAGAACAAGCCTTTGTCACTGTACACACCTCTTTCATTACACAAGTAAATGGTACAGGACATAGAGATACATAAATCATCAGTACAGCTTAAATATATGTAGGTGTAGAAACATGCTCTAACAATGAGTTGGAAGGTATCAGCAAATTAAAGTGATTTGACAATATTCATTCCCTGTTCACTGGAGCTTCCTGAACTAATCAGTAGAAAATAAGTAATTTCTGGGATACACCGGAAGGATGTGCTGCCATCCAGCGATATCTGGACAGACTGGAGAGCTGGGCAAAGGCAAACCTAATGAAGTTCAACAAGGATAAGTGTAGAGTCCTACATCTGAGGACGAACACCACCATATACCAGTACAGGTTAGGGGTAGACCCGCTGGAAAGGATCTCCATGGACAGGGACCTTGGTGTCCTGGTGGACAATAAGTTCTCCATGGAACAGCAATGTGCTCTTGTGGTCAGGAAGGCCAATGGTGTCCTGGGGTGCATAAAGAAGAGCATGGCCAGCAGGTCAAGGGAGGTGCTCCTCCCCCTCTACTCTGCACTAATGAGACCACATTTGGAGTATTGTGTTCAGTTCTGGGCTCCCCAGTTCAAGAGCCACAGGTACATACTAGAGAGAGTCCAACAGAGAACTACAAAGATGATGAAGGGACTGGAACATATCTCTCATGAGGAAAGGCTGAGACCCTTGGGGCTGTTTAGCCTGAAAAAGAGAAGACTGAAAGGGAATCTTATTAATCTTTACAAATATCTGAAAGGTGGGTGTGAAGCAGAAGGGGCTAATCTCTTTTCAGTTGTGTCCTGTGATAGGATGAGAGGTAAAGGTAGCAAGGTGAAACACAGGAAATTCCACCTCAACATGAGGAAAAGCTTCATCACCGTGGGAGGGACAGAGCCTGGAACAGGCTGCCCAGAGAGGTTGTGGAGTCCCCTTCTCTGGGGACTTTCAAGACCCACCTGGATCTGTTCCTGTGTGGCCTGCCCTGGGTGTTCCTGAGTTGGCAGGGAGATTTGACTCATCTCCAGAGGTTCCTTCCAACCCCTACCATTCTATGATTCTATGGTACATCATTCAGCACAGACATGAAGCAAAAGTTAAGATATAGATCTGGACATAAGTTACTACAAAGATCCAAGGTTCTGGCAAGACTGAACCTGTTTTGAAATTTGAAGACAAAACATAAACTTCTCAGATTTGGAAGTTTCATGTCTGATGATTTGTATCTACACAGGAAAAGACAGTAGGATAAATTTGAGGTTAGGTTTGCCTTTTTTTTTTTTTTTTATGTCAGATTGCAGTGATATTAGCAAAGTTTTGATTTTTCTTGATAATTTTTGAGACACCTAGAGATACAGTATGGTTCAGAGTTCTTAGCACTTCATAAACCAGCATGAAAAGACTGTGCCAGTCCTGAAACTCAAGACAAGCAATGCTGTTCAATGCCTGGGAGATGAAGGAGACATGGTACAATGGTATCCAGGCATGAAATTAACCAGGCTGTCTAGCAGGTCTATGGTGGAACACCTCTGGCTTGACACACAACAACCTACTCCATCCTGCAGTCATGTGCTCTTTAAAACTTCACTATCTGAGCAACTTTGCTGGCCTTTCCTTCTTGCAGTCTACCTGCTACCTCTTCAGAGTGATGTGACCTCAGCTTCACCTAAACCAGGAAAAAAAATCAGACAAAACCAACAGATTCTAGCCAATGTAACTGCTACCATAACTAAACAAATGGGAACCAAAGCAGACAGGATGAAGGTGAGATCCAAAGAGCAAGTTCATTTTCAGTGTGGAATGATTCTGCATTTTGTCTTCTCCACTGTTCCATTTGTTTAAGTGTTTTTATCGGGTGGATTCTCACTGCAATTATTTGGTGGAAACACAGGAAAGCTGGAAAAAATGTCATGTTCTACAATGTGCAGTCATTCCATAACCACCTCTTCTGAGGTGCCAGAAAACTGTGACCTCATGACAAACTTTGTCAAATATTCAGTCAGCCAGGAGCCAGTAATAGTAGTGGTATCTAAACCACTGAAAAAAAGAACAATTCAAGACAGTGAGAACTACTATTGCTTGAGGAGAACTCAAATTAAGCCAATTCATAAACCTAGACATTCTTATTAAACTGCCTAAACTAACACATCTTGCTATTTCTAGCATTCCAGTACAGTATATATATCCTAAACCACAAAGCATAAAGGATGGGGTTTCTAACCTCATTGGCAGCATGTTTTTTATAACACCATACAGTTCATAAAAAGCTTGGCGTGCATTTCTGGATTCATTTATATCCATTAGAGAAGACCAGATGAGCTTGACAGTTTTATTTTCACTTGAAGATCTCTCAGTACTGCAGGCTGTCCTCAAGGCATTAGACCCCAGAAACAACAGAAATATTGCTCAGAAACAGGAATCAGAAGGTCCATTGACCATAATGGGAAATAATGGTGTATAAATAGCACAGAATTTGCATGGAAAGAATGTGCGAACTAAAGCTACAACTTATCTGTTGGCCCAGGGGGCATAAAGTTTAATACTCCCACACAATTTCAGTGACCTTTGGATTAAGCTTTGAAAATAAGGGTCCTGCTTGCCTTCTCAAGATCTCCAGCACAATTTCTTCAAACCCCACAGTCAGTCTTGGTTTGCACCCATGAAGCTGAGCATCAAATTCTCTTTGTTCTTTTCCTTCTGACTGCACCCCCTTCATATATGGCTCCACATAGAAACTACATTAAGTGGTGGATCGTTTGTGCCTTTGTTGCTCTGATCCGTAATTTAATTCTGAGACATTCAGAAATCTCTGAAGTACCTCCTGGTATGCTGGGATAGAGAGAATAATGCAAAATCCACTTTATTAGTTACTGCAGTTTCCACAGGAAGAGAGTACTATGTTTCTGGGGAGAATAAAACCAATTTCTAAAAGGATGCATTAGCAAAGCGGTTTTAAAGACATTTTTTAACAGACAAGATCTTGAAGCTATGCTTTCATTGGGTCATGCCTTGCATTACTACAGGCATCCCCATTGACTCCAGTGGGAGTATGCAGAGTACAGTCTCTTCAATGTAAATGTCAGAATCTGGTAACTTAGGCTTAGTCTGTGGTTGTTAGGTTTGTTATTAAAATCAAGAAGACTTTTCATGCTAGACTGGAAAACTTATTAGACATGGAGTTGAACTTTCGTCTCTAATTTTAGAGTCTTCTGTTCTCCATTCTCATTCCAAGATAACAGTGTCAAATAAATGGATTTTGCATGACAGAGCTGCTGATCAACAGCCCTTCATTCAGGTTAGAAACAGAAAATAAGTCAGATTCTGAGCTGATTATAAAGGCACATCATTGAGAAGCAGTCAATGGAGATATAACAATTTAGCATCACTGCAATTCTGGCCCAATGATTATAATTTTCTAAGGGTACGTGATTTCTTGTGATAAAATGACTATGAGAGTTCTATTGACTTCAGTGGTGTCTGGATTCTGCCTTCTCTCTTTAAAAAATGCACTTTTCAGATAGACTTTAATACTTTGGATATTATAAGACTTCTGCAATTGTAAGGAAATTCCCAGGCTCATTACCAGGAAAGGATCAGTCTTACGTAAAATAGGACTCATTATAGGAATCATTAATCTTCCTGAGTTTTTGGCCACTCTTAAAGTTCTCATCAATTTGTGCGTTTCAGTCTGACTTTCCCAGAAGCATCATATGTACTTGACCTATATGCACTATCTCGATAATTTTGCTATTGATCTCCCAGAGGTTTTCTTCCATAGTCCTCCCACAAAGCCACAGGAAAGTTCAAATCCCTATTTCGCACTTGATGACAATACGTTGATAAGCAGACAAGACAGGTACTAAGATCTTTGTAGCAATGAGTTAATAAAAAAACAAACCAAAACAAAAAAGGACCAGAAGCTCACTTCAAAATGACTGCACAGGCTACAGTGACTATCATGATGTGTACAAAGTTCATGGCAAAGCGATTTGCAGTTTGTAGAGTCTTAGGGAACATGAAAGGAAAACAGGCACTCGGCTCACCTTAGTGCTTTTATGAATCCTATCCACATCTATATGCACCTGGATACTTTAAAAGAACTGTCTACCAGGAAGAGATATTTGACTTCAGTGGTCAGTGGATTACAAGAAAGAGGTAAACCTTTTATTTTTTTTCCCACTCCTTGTCTTTCATTCTGGCCTTTTATTAAGTTTTTGTACCCCAAGAAGTTAAGTCACCACAGGGGCTGCTGAGCTGAAGTGGCTGAAAATTATAGATACTCTAAAATAAAAGCATCTTCAGGCATTCAGAGACAAAACTAAACTGGGGGGTAAGACCTGAGATTACAGCGGCAAAACTGATATAGAGCCAGCATCTCTGTTAGTGCAGACTTTGGGCAGTCCTACCAACCTACAGGGAGCCCCATGACTGTCAATAGTTCAGGTCTAGCCAGGGTATACTTGACAGGGAAGATCCAGCCTGCACCTTGCTGGCAGTGATAGACACTTCAGAAGATTAACATCAAAGCCACATCTTGCCATAGTTTTCCTTTGAATTAAGAACCCTAAAATATTATGCAAGCCAAAGGCCTCCTTTGGATCTGTCTTATATCGATATAAATGAAAACTACCCTGATGGTAGATCAGAATCAAACCAAACCCTTTCTGTAAACAACATTCTTGAAAGTCAGCCTTCTCTTGGGCAGAATTGAATCAGCATGTTTGTTTGGCTTTAACCCTCCTGTCATAAGCAATAAACTTATTGAAGTGGGAATTGAGAGTGTGCACCCAGTAATGACCTCATGTTTGATGCTCTAGGGTTGACCAGCCTGATGGGTAAAACTTCTCAGGACAGGGATGGCCTCTTAGAGAAGGTCAGGAATTGCAAATAGCACAAACACCATATATCAAGGGGATTTCAATGATAGGGTCTCTCCCCCATTTTAGTGCAGATGACCTTGTTAAGTCACACCTTGCTATAAAGGTAATCAGGTGGTTAGATTTGCAGATCCCTAGGCATTTTCTCACAGAGGTGTAGGACCCAGTATCAAAAACTTATGCCTAAAACTGACAATAGATGTTCATTTTCACAGGCCTTTTGATAACATCTCACAAGTCCAGAAGGTTGTATTAACTGGTAGTTTGAAAACTCTTTGGTTAAATCACCAGCCTGTACCACAGCTGAGGCTTCTAAGTACTGCTGTGATGAAGAACAGATAAATAACTGGTGTGGGGAAAGGAGAAGAATCGTTGCTAACCAAGTGATATGGCTTCTATTGAGCTTTCAATCACTGGCTTTCATTTACCTCCATTGTTTCAGCATGCTGACACTTTAAAAGCCATTTTGGGGACAGGGACAATCTTTTATTAGGTTTTCTCAATAAATAACTACAAAAGAAAAAAGGTGGGGAGGAGGAAACAGAAATAGGTAACACCTTTTTCTCCTCTATCTTCACTTATTTCACTCTACATAAGCCTTAAATCGCTCAGTACAAAATTCTTCCCATTGGATGTCCCAAGATATCAAAGTGTCTCATTTTAATTCATTGGCATTTCTCTGCTAAGGTAGAAAAAAAGCAAGAGTACGCATGTATGTGTAGGGGATTTGAAAACAAAATTAATAATCTGAGGTAACTCTGGAGCAAAATTAAAAATAAATAAATAAATATTTACCTGGTTTTGCTTTCAAGGCAGGAGCATTGCCAAGGAGAGCAAGTTTGCTCATAGTTCTGTGTGGGGTGTTCCTGGATTTTGCATTACAGAAACACAGCAAACAGAAAGCATCAAGTGAAACAGGCTCCCACCCCAGGCCCACATTCCTCTTCCCCTGTAAACCCTTCAATTAAAATGCCCCTATCTTGAAAGCAAAGAGCTCATTTTGAGGTCCTCACTGGAGAGCTCAGATCTCCCTTTGCCTTCTCCCCAAAAGGGTTGCTTTAAATAAATAATGATGTGCTGTAAATAAATCCAGGATTGTTTTCCCTGGAAAGATTTCTGAGGAGCCTGGGCAAGAGCAGAATGAATGTGGAGGAGTGTTTCAAACCAGAAGGAAAAGATATGCAGAGTTTTAGCTAACTTGTACCACTAAATCAAAGGGACAGATCTAAAAGGCCCAGGAGGAACATTGCGCACAACAGCAAAACCTCTCCTTGTAGGTGTTATTCCCACCAGTTGCTCCATTAACCTCCCCTCCCGATGCCTGAGTATGCCCTGCTGTATGAGGATATACGTGGAGCTGTTGGGAATTGTGTTTGCTTAATAACATCGATTGGTTTTAATTATCTGGCTGCAGTTAGGCAGCTCTGCCTTAGTGTCAGACAGTCCCCAGAGACATAGGGCTGACGCCTCACAGCCCAGTCAGCTGAAGACACATTCCCCCAGTGCTGGTGGCAATGACACAGCTACCAGAGGAACTAATACCAAACAGCATCTGAAAGCAATAAAGCAAATGAAAACTGCGGGGAAGCATAAGCTGCAGGAGTCCGGGTGGGAGCAGCCAACATATTTCGTTATATGGAGAGAATTCATTAGCATCCATTTTTATCCTGAAAGACATCCCGGTCTTGGAGATAAGGTTCCTGTTGAGATATTTCCTTGTCATTTGTAGCTTTTGATCTTTAATTTTCATCTTCATTTCTATTCAGTTGCTCTCAGACACCAGATTCCTCCCTTCCCCCTCTTACCAATGACTATGCAATAGCAAGCTGGTCGGGAGTCAGAGGTTTTACTGCTACAATGAACATTTACAGACACTCCAAATATCTCCATTCCTGTAGCAAAAGGACATGTGTTTTCCTCCTGACAATGCACAGACAGTTCTCAACACAGGTTGGCAGGACAGAGACTAAAAATACACCATAGAAATGTCCATTGTATGAGGGCAGCAGGACTGGTAGACTGGTGCCCAATCCCATAGTAAAATGGCCTGAAAAGCAGACCCTGGACGCTTTTGATTTCACTGAGAACACCCCACAAGCCTTCCTTAAAGTCTGATTCACAGGAGAATTGAATACCTGAAAATACTTAATACAATGAGACAGACACACAGGTTTCTGAAATGCAAGGGTATCAGAGCCTACAGCCCATTATTTCCAAAAAGTCAATCAAGCAATGTCAGGCAGAAGAAGAAATGGCAACAAAAAATCTGGAACATCCCTGAAAATTCACATCTTGTGAGTGCAAATAAGATTGTAGCAAGCTATTGTTTGGATTTAGATCCAAATTAGCTCTGAATACTTTTGTAGCTCAAGTAAGAGAATGAATACAGGCTCACCTTACTTGTCTGAACACAAAACTCCTTTAGATGGCTTGCCCTATTTAATGGCCAGGGAGGTATATCTGACACTGTGAAGAATATAAATGCATCCCCCTTCAGCTTTTTGCAAGTTCCACAAGTCCACCATTACCCTGAACTAGAGGCCAGCTTCATTTCTGCTGTTTGGAAAAGTACTGGTCTCTGACTTCAGAAAAGTGGCTTCTTCAGCCCGTTTACCTCAAGCTCTCCCAGTGGAAGAGAGGTGCTCAGGTGTCCTTTTTTCTTCCCATTTGCTGCTTGAGTAGGCAACCATCCTGGGCACGCTGGTCTCCCTGATGTTTGGCCATGGATGTCAAAGGTAGATATCCCTTCTGCCGTGCCACTGTCATATTGCTGCATTGAGCCTCAGCCAGGCCAGTAATGGACTTGATGAGCCTAACCCCGGAGATACTCAAAGGGAATTTGTATTCAAGGGAGTCTGAAGCCTTGGGAAGGATACCAAACCCCTCTCTACGGAGCAGGATTTAACAGATTGAAAATCTTCCACACACTTCAAGGTTTTCTGCTTCATTCCCAGGGATGCTTTGCAAGCATGTCAACCCTAATTAAATCATTCAAAATTACATTGTTTTTTAAAACTATCTGTCAAATATATACATACATATACAATTTGCAACTTGCATGATCACAGTAATACATCAAGCTCCTGAAAGTCATTGAGTCTCTCATCTCACTGCCTTCAGTATAAATTGTTTTATTCTGTTCAATTGGGTTATAAAACCTTGGCCACCTAGTGAATCTGGTAGTGGCTATAAATCTCTGCAGCTGGGAAACTGGAAGGCAGCCCTGCCTACCTTACAAAGAGAAGAAACCCTGCTTCCCATTCCAATTCAGCAGTGCCTGCAGAGTATAAAGACCTTCCTGAGCAAAACCCTTCAAAAATAGCAATAAAGAACCAAGGGGAGCCCGAGGAAGAACACGTAATTATAGATGTTATTTGGAGGGCTCTGCTGTATTTTGAAGGACATTTTGAAAGCCACAGCAGTGATGGGACAGGATTTTTGCTCTGTGAGAGTTTGCAGGCATCCTGCTGCAAGGTATATTGACAAGACACATGCAGCACCGCCATACCACTGCCGAGCTATATCACTTTGTTGTACCCACTGCTTGTATGGCCCTTAGAAACCCAGTGAGCTAGAGTGAATTTTGCTGAACATCCATTTCCCAAGGCTATTGAAATAGGATTTTTTTTTTCTTTTTTTTCTCTTTTTTTTTCTTTCTTTTTTTTTTTTTTTTTTTTGTGAATGGCCAATGAATAAAACAATCCTGACGGAAGAAAACCAGCCAATTCCTGGCTTCTGTGTTAGGGCTGAATAAAGAGGATCAACTCACACAGTAGACAGAAAGGATACAACATACTTGTGATAAACTGGTCGTCTTTTATGCCATTTTCTATTAACTTCCACGTTTTCTGTTTGTCTTCCTTCAAAAAAATATTATAAAGCCTTGAAACTATCTTTGAGACCAAACTAATGGCTTGGTAGTTGCCCAGAACATCTTGTCCTCTCCCCGCTTTTCTTATTTAACCATGGAGTCCAAATCCTATTTTCCAGTTACATGAGCTACCCATGACTGAATGAATGCATCATTGCTACTGGACTAGCCAATTCACATCCTTCTTTTTCCAGAATTTGGGGACAGAGACTATCTGTCTCAAAGTCTCCCATCCTCCTATGTGGTTGTTCCCATTTCTATAGCCTCATCCTCATTTGCTTTCACTTACAAATTCACCCATGTCCTTAATAAAAATGAAGGTGGTGCTGTCATGAGCAGTTGAGCCTAACAGCTAACACTGCACAGGCTGCAAGGGGAAGAACCTGCCTCTCTCCTCCCTCATCTCCTCATGTTCCTAATTATTGCTGGTATCAACCTGGGTACTTGTGGAGCAGTTTCCTGAGCCAATTCAGCTTGCTAAAATGGCAGAAAAACTGTCTATGTGCTTTGCTAGGGTAGGCTACTGATGGGTTAAGGAGCTGGCACAAGACATGGAGTGAGGCCTCCTGACTGAGAAGGGGAGTTGGGAAAGCACAACAGAACCTCTGCTTGCTGGCAGAGATAAGTAATCTCTTAAGCCATCTTGCCCCATCTCACTGAACTGCACCCTGAGGCAAAGCATTTGTTCAGTTTTGGTGCCATATTTTTAATCCCTTTGCTCTCATTGAGTTGTTCTCTCCTATTCCTCTAGCTGAAAAACTTTCTGGTTTTGATTTTAATTTCCTCTGCAAGGTTTAACTCAGCTTGTCAGCTGACAGTTCTCACAAACCCTTTATGCTTTCTGACTTCTAAGATGTGGCTTCTTTTGCTGGTCCGGTCTGTTTTTCAGCCCTTGTAACCTTTCACTCTGCCTGCACCAAATATCCTGTTTGAAGTGAATCTTGCACTTCGTTCAGTCTGGAGCCTTCTTCTACAATACTGGTCCCTAGCCTGAGCAGGGTACAAGAACAAAGGGGTTTTTCCCACTCTTGCCTGAAAAGTTTTGTGCACATCTCCACACAAGAGTCCTGGATCTCTTCAACCCCACTGGTTTTACATCTCATTCCTCTAATTTATTTAAATTTGCCCCATTGAACCTCAGTTACAGATCTTTTTTTTTAATACTTTAACTTCACTTACATGGATTCATCTCATGATTACAGAGCCAAAGTAATTATTTTCTCTAGAGATCTCACTATCTAAAAAAATAAAATCTAAAATCTCATCATCTAGTATTTGTTCTGGAACTTATTAGTGAACGGGTCATCCCACACTCAGGACTGCATGGGCCTTTCTTGGTAGCATTTATTTTCCAGTACATATGTCCAGAATTAATTATTCCCATAATGATACAATTCTCACTTGTATATATAATGCTTTCTCTCTCTATAAGTATGTATATATACACATTATATGTACATACACACACATATACATATGTATGTAAGAAAGAAATCTTTAGCCTACAGTCCAGCCTGGGAACCTATAACGGATTGCCAGTACAACTCAGCTTTAATGTCTTTAGCCAGCTTACTCTTTCTCCCTTTGACCCAAATGTGTTTTGCTCTACCCATGCAGCCAGTTCTTATTTCTTGGTAGTCTCTCCTACTGTTACCACACAACACTACTTCTCCCTCTAATGTTTTTTCTATCTCTCCTGACCAACGTCTATCTCTCATCTTCTGTGTTCCAGATACAATGATATTCTACCATATTTCTATTATCCTTATAATATCTTGTCTTATATCCTGCATTGGTAGTCCAAGTTCCTTCATTTTATTGTTAATGCATATTTAATCAGTAGACAAATCTCAATATATTTTTTTATCTGCATTAGACAAAATCTACTTATTATCAAGTTGGCTATTTTGTTATTGCTTACAGCAATAATTTTTCCTTTCTGCAGAATGCATTCTACTGTCTCACATCCCAGCACACACCATTTTTGCCCTTATACACTGAATCTCCTCTTCCTCTGTGCTGAATCCAGGTGTAAGGATCACACAGATGACTCCCAAACTCACTCCCTCATTTCTCATTTTCAATTTCTCATTTTTAGTTTCTCATGAGAGCCTCACAGATGCTCGTTGTAATCCTACAATATGTCTCTGTTCACTGAGGTGAAATCAGTTTGATGAATCTCTTTTTCACTAATAATTCACCATAAGTAGCTGCCTCAAAACCATTGTTCCTGATGAATATTTGAGGTACTTGCTGGCCTCCATATAATGACTTCATCTACCTTTACCAAAGGCTGAAAGACTCATCCAAGAGTAATTTCTTTGAATGTCTCTCCCAAGTGGGCATAATTATCCTTGATTCCCCTCACATCCTCTGGGGACTTGCTTTAGCTTCCCAAACCATGTTGTACTCCCCACTCTCTTCTGGACCCTTCTCAATATGTCAGTCTGCTCTCCTTGTCAAGGACTGTCCTGTCTCCTGTCTTTCTAGAACTGATATGAATCAACAGTGCTCTTTCTCATGGATGAGTGCATACTATCATGCATACTATCTATCATGCGTACATACTATCATGCATGCTATCTATCATGCATACATACTATCATGCATGCTATCATACTATGCATAATCTATCCATTCTCATGTGTTTTAACCTCTTGCCTCTTTGTAGACTCTTTGGTCCCTGGATAGCTCAATTTGTTCTTTTTTTGTTGAACTATTTGTTCTTCCATTTTCTGATGGTTTCTTCTCCCCTTTGTGCAATGCAGTGGATCTCTTCCTCGGCCCTGTTGCTCCTCTGCTAGTCTTTTACTCTACCTTACTTCTTATATTTATTTCAACAAGTCACTCCAATTAACCAGTAGTTTACATTCAAGGTGTCTTGTCCAGCAGATGTCTGAAAGACCTGAGCTGTCCATGCAGGGTCCATGGATCTCCTGCAAGCCTTCAGTTTCCCTGCTGAACTCCACTGTTGTCTCCAATGACACCCCTAGATTTTCTACCTCCTCTTCTTTGAGGAAGATAAGTACCATGCATAAGTGTCCCGATATTTCTAAAATAAGATATATCAGTGTCTTCTGCATTCACTGATCTCACCATGTCTTTGGGTCACTTCTATTTATGCTACATTGACCCATTATTAAAGAAAAATGGACAGACATGTTGAGCTTTCTATTAAACCCCCCATGCTTATGGAACCTATCAAATGACAAAACTAGTGCAGGGCACGGTAACATCATCTGGCATTTTGCATTTAATATAATGTCTCTCCTCCTGAGCTGATGTAATCAGTGTGATAGATCATATCCCTTTACCTAGATCTGACAAAAAAATATAGCTCAGGATCTACTAAGGGTTGACCAACAGTTCCTGCATGAATAAGCAACCTTGTCCTACATTATCTGTGTGGACAACGAGCATGAAGAGCCTTAGTTTCTCCTCCAATGTGTCTGCCATATGAGGATAACTGGTGAAAGTCAGGTTCTCCTCTCCCTCCACTCTGCCCTATTGAAACCACATCTGGGGTACTGTGTCCAGTTCTGGGCTCCTCAATTCAAGATAGACAGAGGCTATGAAGATGATTAAGGGACAGGAACATCTCTCTTATGAGTAAAGGCTGAGAGCCCTGGGGCTGTTGAGCCTGGACAAGAGAAGACTGAGAGGGGATCTTTTTAATGTTTACAAATATTTGAAGGGTGGGTGTTGAGTAGAAGGGGCCAGATGCTTTTCAGTGGTGCCCTGTGATAGGACAAGAAATAATGGTCACAAGCTGGAACACAGGAATTTTCACCTCAACATGAGGAAAAACTTATTTCCTCTGAGGGTGATGGAGCACTGGAACAGGCTGCCCGGAGATGTTGTGGAGTTTCCTTCTCCAGAGCCTTTCAAAACCTGCCTGGATACATTCCTGTGTGTCCTGCCCTGGATGTTCCTGCTCTGGCAGGGGGGGTTGGACTTGATCTCAGGAGGTCCCTTCCAACCTCTACCATTCTGTGATTCTATGATTTCTTCCTTCTGCTAATTGAAGGAACCAGGGATCACACTGTGTCTTTTGGAATTATAATCTGGTTTCATCAATGTAGCTTGAGAGGCAAAGTGACATACTGCTTATACCTTAGGGCCTGGGTTGGAGCCACAGTTATGGTGTTATTAGAAAAGCTTCCTCTGAACAGCAGAGATCTGCTTCTAGGTGTCCTAAACCTGGGGTTTGATTTTGGTTTCTGTAGGACAAGTTATTCTGCAGAGTTTCTAGTGTTTAATAAGGACTCTACTCACACTGGCTCTTCTGTTGTCACTGCTGTCTCTTTCTTCTCAAGCATCCGTTTTCCAAAAACTTGTAGACACTTAATATCTCTGAGATCCTCAAAAAATTAGTTAAAATTGGCTACGTGGTGGAATAATTGTTTAGGAAAAACAGCAAACACACACACGACACATACAAATCCCAACTATGTTACAAAACCAGGCAAAAAAAAAGTATTAATATGTATTCATCTTTAGCTAAGCACTGACAGCAGAGCAATGTATTAACTTTGCCAGTCTTATTTTCACTTGAATGGTTTTCCTTTTATCCCCCGTGGTGTTTAAGGTCTTCCAAAAGAAATACAAATGATCATTGGAAATGAATAGCTGGTTGTGCATGGTGTTGGGAGAGTGCTGAAAATGGGTTTTCACTCTGCATTCAGTGAGAAAGTGAATCACTCCCACACAAAGCTAGAGCCTCGAATGAGAGGGGAGAGAATGAAAGCAGGATGTGATTCTCAGATGACATTTGGTGCTGTTTATCTAGTGGAACAGTGCATAGATGCGGTATAGAGGAAACATAGCATCTCACTGCTGGGGAGCAATTTCATTCAATTTGAAGTGATCTATTAGCTCTCAGATCCTTTAAGAAAGTGAGGAGTAACATGAAAAGAGGCAGAAAAGGGGAAGAAAAAGTAGGAGACACAGGGCCAGTCTGAAGGCTCTGGGAAACTGTGGAGAGGAAGAAGTCTGGGTTTAATAGGCTGTTGTCTGCCCGTAGCGTGCCCCAGCTATGCTTCTAAAGATGATTTAATCCCTTCTTTAACTTTATATAGAAATCTCAATCTTCCATAAAAGTAAAGTCCCAGAGCTGGAGATAAGTGATCCAGGAACTAACCAGAGGCTCTGTGGCCATATGGGGTTAAAATCTACCTCATTATTTCACTTAAAGTGAGGACGGGCTTAAAGTACAGTCATCTGTGTGTGGTGGGTGTGTGCAAATTTAGCCCCTTTGAAAACAGAAAGTGAGTTTAAGCTCTGCAGAGCAGATGCACTGGAGGTAATCACTTCCTTTCCTTGTACCCTTCCTCTGTCCAGCTTCTCTGATTCATGCCCACACCTTGTTGGTGCCTCCAACAACCGCCAGCTGGCCAAGAAGGCCCTCCATGTAACTCACTCATCATTAATTTGGAGTCTCATACTATGAGTATGTAAATTCTGGTTGCTCTTGTATTCAAACTCCAGCTGATGCACATCAATGAAGCTTCACTGGTTTAATTTCTACCAGTTCAGCCAAGCCGTTCCAAGAGAAATGAAAATTATTAGCCTCACTTAGCTCATAATTTCTCAGAAACTAATCCCCATGTTCCTCCACTTCAGGAACATTGGAAGAGCAATGACTCAAAAGCAAAAGAAACCTGTCCTTGAAGCTAGATCTTCCAGCAGCTAGAAAAATAGTAGACAGAGCTGAAGAGTTGTAGAAGTCATGTCTACCTATACTTGTGGATCTCCCTGTTCACCCTGCCCAAGGTCATAGAAATACCACTAATGGGACTTCTGAGATGGTGCTCAGTATGGAGACGGGGGAGAAAAATGCTGTCTTGCTCAGGAAGAAAGTGAATAACTCTCCAATATAGCTTTAGTGTGGTGCTACTGTCACTGATGTACTCTTCCAGGCAATGTGGCCCTGCCTAGAAATGAGGTACTACTGGCTTTTGGTAGCTCTTCTCCAGGGAAGCAGTAAGTCATTATAACATGAGTTTCTACAACACGTTTTCAAGGTGTGAACACTCCCTTAAAATGATGCTGAAGAGTACAGCAAAGTGGAAGAAGGTGCCATACCCAAAACTTGCCATCTGCCCAGTGGGGAAGTCCAGAGGGAAACATATCTTTCATACAACCCATATTTTTCTTGCTGTCAGCTACAGGTGGGTCCATGTCCTCTGTCCCTACTACACTGAGTGGTCATTGGCTCTGCTCCATGGAGGGGAAATGTGTTTGAAAATCTAATTTTCTGATTTCGGTGCTATGCCACAGTTGAGCTATGGACTGGTTGAGACCCCACTGAAGTGTGGGGTTCTGGGCTTGGGTATACCCTGGCAGAGTGTCCCCAGTGCCACCCCACCTCACCCAGGCTGGATACACATCAGTGCACCCTCTCCAGATCTGAGTTCACTCTAGCAGTAATGAGCTATCCATGCTGCCTGCTCCATCACAAAACCAAGTCCATCCTCACAGAAAACAGCATACATGCAGAGTCTAGCTCCAGCATTCCTGCAATCCCTATTTGAATTAAGCACTTCTTTTAATTTGTAGGACATTTCAGACTTCAACTGTCATTGGAGTTTCCTAGAGCATAATTTAATTCTCTTTTTTTACTGGTGTACTGAACAGTTATAGGCAGTTTGTCAAAGTTACATGCAGCATCTCTCCTATCCAGCAGCCTGCTTAAAAACCCAATGATTTGAAATGACTGACAAAGGTGGTTCTGCTGGGTCACAGTAAGAACAAGCACAAAAGCATATCACTTTTCCTCCTTTTTTTTTTTTGGTGGCTGTTTTTCTGGGTGGTGGCTCATTATCAATTGTAAATTACAGGGGGTGGAGAAAGGGACATGACTGACAAAGTTCAGAAACAGCATCTGCTGAAGAAAAACAAATGAGGTGGGGGGCAAAGCAGGAAAAAAACAGATGAAACACTGTAATTGCTTGGCAACAAGTTGCTATTGTAATTTAGAAAATTGGAAGCATCCGTTCTCAAACAGTTCAAGCTTTATTTCGTTTCTTCTTTATTTTTGACTGCAGCTCTTGTTTTGCGATCAGCTGTGTCCTCCTGTAGGATTACTGGCTCTCCCTCACACGGAGCAGTAATGGACCCCTCGTGTTTGGTTATGGGCCATCGAAGAACGCATTTTGCAATTGTTTCGCAGTGCAGTCATTTAACAAGATTAGAGATAATTTGCCCCTTGGAATGCAAAACTGTTTCTACAGGTGCTTAAGCTTCCTGGCTTTTGGATTAGAGGCCTCATTTTGTTTTGTGCCATTGCATTCAGTGAGGTCTCCAAGGACTGTAAATAAATGAACAGCTACCCTCTGCAGCTGTGAAACTAATTTTCCAGCCTGAGCTACAAGAGTTGCAGCTTACAAAGCTCAGTGGATGCAGATAAATAAGTGCATGCTAATGTATTAAACGTGCTGATTAACTAATACTGGCTGTGCCTGAATACAAGCCATTTGCAACAAGGAGACTCCAGAGAAACAAGCCTGATCAGAGAGGCAGCAGGTTGCTGGACACAAGCAGGAGGTGCAGGGTCATCAGAGCTGCTAGAGGTGGTAAAAGGAGAGATGGTCATTCTCCCTGATGCTGGCAGACTTTCTTCACAGGTCCCTACCTTATTCTCCCACAGGGGAATGAGTGAATGAGCCCCAAGGTTTGGCCACATCCAGGAGGACGGGATGTCTAGTAGACGTCCATTGAGATGGGGAACCTCAAGGATGTATGAATGCCATGGACTCCTTCCAAAGGAAAGGAGAGCCAGTGCACACTCCACCAGGGAATCCTGTGCATTGCATCCAGCTCTGATCTGGCCAAATAGATGTGGTTTCTGGAGCAATTCTTCAAGAAGGTTCACAGATTCCTGGATGGAATTGGATTGTGATTACTAGGGACTGGAGAAAGCCTCATTTATTTGACCTCCCTCATCCTTTTTTTCTTTGCCCCTTCCTTTTTTGTACTGTTTCCCTTCCTGCTTTGTGTGCAGTTTGTTTATTTGAGCTGAGAGAGAAATCTGATTCATGATTTCAAAAGCTGTCTTCTTTTTCCAAAGTTTTTTTCTTTTAATTCAGATGTGGGATGAAATGAGACATTCTGAAATTCTCCACAAGATTGACTGACCTTTCTCTGCTCAACCATGTGGCAACTCTCAGTTTGGGGACAGCCTGAGCAAGTCTAACTGGGGCCAAGAGACCCTTTCTTCTTCAGACACAGCTGCTGACACCTGACAGGCTGGCCTGGGTGTGGTTTGCTGGGAGGTTAAGAAGCACCATGCCTCTGTAATTGCCAGACCTGGGAGGCCCAGGGTGCCAAGCACTGTGCTAAATTGAGGACACTGGGCTGAAACCTGCCTGGCAAGTGTAGCTCTATTGGGAGCATGCTCTGATGCTGACAAAGCCCACCAGAAACTCATTCCCTTCCATGGCACACTTTAATCTGGGTGAATCAGCAGCTACTGGGGCAATAGATGTTTTGTCAAGACCAGCCTTAATTTCTCACTGGTAGCAGTAAAAACCCTGCATGTGATAGAGGATTTGCTTTCCACACCTCTCTGCTTGGTCACAGCACTATGCACTCAAGGAAGAGATACCTGGGCTCCAGGAAGGTGGAAGACTCCCAAGGGGATGTTTGCAAGTGGAACATATAAAAAAGTCCTCTCTTGCTTGATTTCAGTCCGTGGTTGTACTCAGGTTGTTGATGACAAGACAGCAGGATCTGTTACTACTGTAACTACTTGAACCTGTATCTGCTCAAACCCAATGCAAAGCGTGGTTGAGTTAGGTTAAGGGTGTATGACTTCATATGTATGAGTCACATAAAGGGTCTTCTTCTGCCTAGGTTACTCCTGTCTATCTCTTAAAATATTATGAACAGATATGAACAGTCACCTGTTAAAAGCAACATAGTGTTTAAACAGTGGCAAATTAAAGGTAGAATCCTCCATTCTATCATTTCAGCAAAGCTTTTCTGACATAAAGTTGAAGAAACAACTGACATACAGAAGAGATTTAGTGAGCATTCTTTGATTCCAGCACTGTTTAATTTCTCTTTAGAACTTGTGAATTTGTGGATGATAAGAGTTTGACAGGGAGAAAAGATGATCAGTGCTTTGCAGACCAATCCCAAGATTTAGAAGTTCATTTTTAAGATCTTGCTGTGCCAGAGGTCTTCTGGCTACTTTGAACAAAACGCTGAAACATTTCAGAGTATTCAGGTGGCCAGAGGACTTGAACTACCAGGGTCTGTGGGCTTACTACCAAAGCACTTCAAAAGTAACTTAGGTGAGATTTTTTTCACACAGATTTTTATGGTCTTCAGATAGGTAAAAATGAAAAAGAAAGTTTTTCTCAGAGGAGCCAAAGTTATGTTCACCTGCAAGGTGCCACCAAGAGGGAAGGCTCTATTCCAGCCTAACCCTTGCTGCTTGCTCGCACCTGCCCCAAGCCATCTACTGGTGGTGAAGTTTTGGTAGGGTTAGTATTTTTGGAGTGTAGAGTGCAGTGAAGTCAAATGAGTACTGGCATCAGACAAGGGAAGCAATAAGATTTAGCAAAATTTAGCAGGTGAACATGACCATCCCTTCTCATACCAGGTAGTCCTATTAGCTCATTTGGAAAGTGGAAAAGCTCCTAAAACTGTCTGCCTTTATTTTTTTTTTTCCCTTTTTAAAAAATAAGGTTAGCCGAGTCTTTCAAAATTATCTACCTTTTTAATGAATCTCAAACTCTTCTCAGATATTTTCTTCTTTTTTTTTAATTTCTGGCTCAAAACATTATTTTCCTCTACTCCAAGAGCCTTAAGAGCACAGACAGCTTCAGTTGTTCAGAAACGCATTTTTGGCAAGCAAAATATTTGCACAGAAATTTTTGCCCAGCTGCACTCATATTGAAAGTTTTTCTAAAAGTTCCTCTTCTAGTAAAATGGCAAAATAGGATGTCCTTACCCAACACAGAGATTACAAGAAGAAATACATTAAGAAATGAGACTCATAAAGTAGGAGCTAAAAAGGGAGGTGTTGTAATGAAATGATGAATTCCCTCGTAAAGTTATAATAATTATAATAATAATTATAATGATAATAATAATAATGATGTCTTAGAACCTCACAATGTATCACATGAAAAGAGGAAATTCCACCCTAGTTCATTGGCTCCAGCAAGATGAAACCCTTGAAATACCAATGCACAGTTTGGTACCTGCTTTCTTACTGACAAGCGAGAGCAGATTTTGCAGAGGAAGCATTTCTACAAGAGTGACATTGAAGTTTCCTACAAATTTTGCACAAGCCACTAGGCAGTCACTTGACAAGCAACAAAGTTCAAGCAGTAGCAAGCAAAAAAAAAAAGAAGAAAAAGCAAAGGTGGTACTAAGAAACCTGTCCAGAAACCGCAACTCAAATAACCAGTCCTACTAACTAGACAGCTACATGGAGAGCACATATACATCCAGAGCAAGGTGATGCCTGCAGGGATTGATCTGGAACAGACCTTCCAGATGGCTACATATATTGCTCAAACTTCATGCAAATACTATTTGCATGGGTTTAACTGTTTGTGTGACAAAAATCCCAGTCATCACCCATATGACAGCTTATGGAAATCAAGAAGAAAAATATGACTGGCAGCCCACAAGTAAATATGCAAGTTTTATATGACACAGTGCTTGTGGCTGCCTGACTGCAGGCATCAGCAATCTCTAGTCCAAGCAGAGCAAAGAGGACTGCCAGACATTTTGTATTCTTTGGCCCCCAGTTCAGCACAGTGCAATACTTAGGGGTGAGACTGTGCCTAGGGATCCCCCAGGGATGCACTGTGAGGGAAACCCATCCCAGATGGTCTCTGGGGACCCAGAGTATATCAGTAATGCCCAGTCACTATTCTGGAGATTTATATTGAAATAACACCTAAATGTCCCAATCAAGGTTCAGTCCTACTTCATTAGGCTCTACAGGCTTCCACTGACCTCAACAGTTCCTGAAATTCACACCACAAGCAGATGAAATGTAAGAGAGCATAGAAGCAAGGGCACAGGAAATAAGGAGGGTTTGCCCCCAGAGGCATTGTGGTCTGCTGTTAGGAGCACACTGCAAGCACCATGACAGAGAGGGACTTTAAAGGCAAAGGAAAGGCTGCTCTCCTGGGCAGGGTATATACTTCAGATGGCTTGTCTCTCCAGCAGGAATTCTGCCTTTAATTCACTGGTGAATCTCACACTCCTACAGAAGTTTAATAGCAAATCTTTGACATGGCGTTCTATTTGCCCTGCATCTGTCTTTAACGGAGAAGCAAGACCTGTCCTCAGCGGAGACACCTTGGGGCCCTTCTCAGTGATCACTTCCCAGGTAAAGTTGTAGGTGAAGGTATCTTGGCCAATGCTGGCTTCACTGCTCCTAAATTTAGGAATGCAACAAGGTGTGTCTTTTCCCTGGCCTCTCTGTCAGTGCTGGAAGGGGATTCGTCCCCCACTGATGGCAGATGAGTTCATCCCAGTCTGGACTTGGATTTCTCCCATTTCGTACTGCTTGCACAGGGACCAAGGGAAGGCATTTCAGGCATATCGGTGGGGGACCATACTCACTTGGGTAGCATTCACCATCTTCCCTGGAGCAATGGGCTTCCTTCCTCTGAGCATCATGACCAAGTGGTTTAGCACAGGTTATTTTTCCTGGGAGTTACATGTAGCCCTTATTGCCCAGAAAGCCTGAAGAGCATAAGTGAGCATTGTTTCCCCCACATTGTTCCCTGGCTCTCCACTTTTCCCAACTCCTTCTTACCTCATCCTCCCCTTGCTGGCTAGAGAGCTGTAAGCTGCTGATTAGCACTTCATTTGACAAACAGGAAGTTGGGAAGAAAAGCATCATTTTCAGAATTAGAGCCTTGGAATGAATTGAAGAAAGAAAGGGGGAAGAAGGAAAAAAAAGAAAGCGAGCCTTGCACACTTTCCTAATTGCTCGTTAGAACCAATGGCCTTTGTGGTTCCTTCCCCCTGTGTCTTCTTTATAAAAGCGTTTGCACAAGACATTGCTATTGTCTGCCAGACAGCCTCAGGGTAGGACAAAATGAACTAATTGATTTGCAGTTATGTCGTGGTGAATAGTGCTAAACATCCATCTGCAGATTCCTTGTGAGGAGTGATTAATAATTTGTACTCCTGGGCCTAGAAGCCTGAATACCCTTTTTTCATGTAAAACTGAAGCGTTTCATTCTCTCAGCATCACAGATATCTCGTCTACATTGTGGGTTACAAGGACGAGGTCAGGAGCAGCTTGCTAGCATTGCTGCATAGGCAAAATCCAGCACGGTGGTGGGATTAATGGGAATTTATAAAGCTGACACACGTTACTGTACAGCATGCCTGCTACAGCCATTCCAGCGCAGATGTTCCCGGTCCCTTGTCATTGTTCCAGAGACAGAGGATTTTGCATGTCTTTTCAAAGGGAGCGTTGAGAGACTTAAAATTTGTTTCAAACACAGAACCAAAAACTTAGACTGAGACAGTTTGAGGAATTAGGACTTGGATTCAAATTTCTGAGGTTTTGTGAACACCATTTCTATAACCACTAGAGGGAAAACCCAAACCTCTAGAGCCAAACACACATGCACACTGAGAAGTTTAAAAGGTCCGTTCATAAAACTTTACTCAAATACCACCTACATGTTGAAAGATACATGCAAAACACCTTAAACTGTCTAAGAACTGGGGAGTCTGCAAGACCTCCCCACAGGAGTTCCTGCTTGTAGACCTGCTTTACCAGGACATTCCTCCTGTAAAAGTTGTAGACTTACATGATTTAAATGGTGGAGCTGAGGCTGTAGGGACTGTAGCTCTGTCTGAGCTTGGTCAGCTGTGACTGCCTGTGATCCCCACTCCCAGCCACATCTCATGGTCTTTTGTGTCTGTGTCCCCAATTCCACCAGTCATTCTTGGTCCTTTCCATCTCAACCTGGAATGAAAAGCTTGTAGCTGGTCTCTGAGCCATTTCCTGCTTCCTAATGAAATCTGCTGACCTCCTGGGGGAAAAAAAAACATCAACTCAGCCAACTCTTAATGAAGTCATCTGTTTTCTTGGTGTTACTGGTGCCCTCTACTTTCCCAGCTCATTAAAAAAATTAACAACCTTTGGATACATTCAAAGATCCAGAGATGAGATCTACCTGGTCAGAGTAAACCACTTTCAGTGGAAAAACATTTTTCTTTCACTTGTGACCTATTTTTATGTCTTCATATATAACCTACATTCTATCCCATGCCTTGAGCATCTTCTCTGGGTTCATCCACATTGATAAACAGATGTCTGTGAAGCCTTGCCTTGTCATTAGCTTGCTCCCTGTCTGGTTTGGACTGCTTCAACCAGATTCCTCTGAAATCAAACCAAGGTATAGTTTGGGAATCGATCTCCACAGGCACTGATCTGATGCCTCAGATTTGGCTCCCTTTCTTCTTCACAGTCCTGCAAACCTACCTCATCAGCCCTTGCAACTTTAAATGTTCCCTGCCACTTTGCTATGTATTCACCACCAATCCTATGTATGTCCCATGCCATAAAACCCACCCTAGTGGGCTGCCTATGCCACTTGGTCTCAGGGTCAAGGACTGACTGATGTCTTTGTGAGAAGTGTGGACACAGTTTATGTGCCTGAGACAGGCATAATGTGCGAGATAGATTCGTCTGGTTGTGTCACATTTAAGTCTGGTCTCCTTCTTAGAAGGAAAGAAGACTTTCAAGAATCCTTTACAAACACTTCTCTCCTTGTAATAACCAGAAGGGCATAAGTGGACAAAGGTTTTTAAAAGAGTGCACCAAACCAAAACACTCCCACAGTAGAACAAGCCAAGAACATTTAATTATTCAATTTTATCGGACTCCAACAGTCATCCTGGTGATGCCTGGTTGCTTTCCTCTGCTGATAGGTAAAAGCTGCAGGGGAAATTAGCTCTTCTGAGCGCTACACTGCAGTGTATTAGGTAAAAGTAATTACTGTAAGTGCTTTGCAAGAATATCTTTGGGTAATGTATTTGATATAGTTCTGGAAATTATTGTGTGAGGAAATAATGAGCTAGGAGAATAGAAAGTGCCTATTTCAGAGAATTTCCCTATAACGTTTTGGGGCTGGCAAGCCCTGGCCACTCATTAAATATAGTGGGAAAGCTTTATAAATGTATGGTGCTGTAAGTGGAGTGACATTAGATTGGATGGGGCTTTAAATGAAAAAAGGTATCAATTTAGAAGAGTGTTAGATATTCAAGATTGATGGTCCCAGGGATTTCTGCAGACCAAGGGAAAGAGCAAGGCTGAGGGTATACTGTCGTATTCTCTTTTCTTTTTCATTTGGGAGAGCTGGGGCTAATTTACCAGACTGCAGCCCAGTGACCTGCCCATAAACAGACAGAGTAGGCAGGTTTGGAAGTTTTATGGCAACATCCACAGCCTTGAACAACAGTCTAAGATTTTCTTGTTCCATCTCTGAGTTTCTGAGGGTAATAACAGATAATCAGCATGTCCATGCTGCTGAGTTGACTTGTGAAACTCATGGCTACATTAGATTACTGAGGCAAAGAGTATAGTCCCATTCAGAAAAATGAGTAGGAATGTAAGAGAAAGCACCATTATGATATTCATTTGTTCAAATCCATACAGCACCCACACCTTCAATACTGAAAGCAGTTTGTGTCTGTCCACCTCAGAAAGGACGTAACAGAAGTATGGTCAAAAATGACCAGAGGCAGAGAAGGGGTTTTCTGTGTGGATTAAGATCACAAAAAACCTCTCAGGTTTGCTCAGTTCAGAAAGAGCTACAGGAGACAGCTCTTTGCCCCAAATGTGGTTCAATTGCGGACCCCGGAGCTGCAGGAGTGGTGGGTGCTGAAAGCAAGTTTACAAAGCATTTAGATATGGTGAGAAAAAATAACAGGACTATTCAAGTATATACCACCATTAAATAAAAAGCCCTCCAAGTCCAAAGTCCCAGACTGCTGGAGACAGCAGAAGGTGTTGTGGGGTAGCATCACGGCATGTTATCCTGAAATTTTGCTCTTCCCTATGCACCCCCTTCAGCTGCCCACAAACAGAGGGTTTCCAGCAGGAGCAGAGCTAAAATCCCCATCTCCCGGGTCCTTTCCCTGGTGACTCTGACAGCTGACAAACTGAGCTGAAATTTACTTTTATTTTGAGCAAGGACACAAAGTCAAAAATCTGGGATTTGTTTTAGTGAGATAAAAGACATTGAAAAATGTTCATCTTCAGCTTTTTCCGTGTAATTATAATATCTGACAGGCAGGTAAAATTAGCAAGCCAAAAAGTAAGGTGTAGCACTTGTCAGAGCAGAAAGACAGCCTCAAAAACATGGACCTATAGTGTGGAGTTGCCAGGTATCCCATCCTTCTGCCCAGACTTCCTGGGAGGAGGATGAGTAGGTCCAGGGACCTGAACCATCCAACCCACAGGGTCGTCCAGTCTCACAGCAGCACTCAGGTTCTGCACAAAAAAGGATACAAAAGAAGCTGCCATGACACAGTGTGGGATGCCCGCCGGCAGCAACCAGCTGCAAAAACCTTCCCGTTTCTCCCAGCCTTCCAGTGCAAGGCTCAGTGGCAGAGGTGGCACCATAGAGAGAGGAGGAACATGCCCCTCTATGCCCCAAAAGCCCTGGCGTCTCCGGCCACTTCAGACAGAGCCATTGAGCAGGGCGGAGAGGCTGCTCATTGTGCCCCTTTCCAGAGGGCTGCCTCCTCTCCATTTGTTTACCACACATCCTGTCTTCCTTTCTGTTTGCTTCACACATCATCGCCTTCATTAATCGTCCTCCCCGCTCTCCATTTGGGCCTTTGGATTTTCAGCTCGCCATGGGTAATTCTAATTACCTCAGGCATAAAAAAATAAAATAAAATAGGAGCTTAAGTAGGTGCACTTCATTCTTCAACTGCCTTTTACAAGCAGTTCAGTGCTGGCTACCAAGGGAATCTGATTAAACTAATTACCCTGATTGGCTTGTTTAATCAACTGCTTGGTTTAATTGGGCCTCGCTAATGCGGAGTGGTGGAGTCCATGGTGCGTAATGTGAGAACCAGGAGACCCGTAACACCGGCGGTGACACCACTACAGAAACAGGCCCACATTCCCAGCCTAACGGGTGGATTTTAATAAATGCAGACCTCAGCTGAGAGTCCAACTGTATTCTCAGGAGCCTGAATGGGCTGGAGGATTTAGTGATAATTAAAATTGCTAGGAAAAAAAAAAAGGGGGGGGGGGGGGGCGGGGGGGGAAACAAACCCTTTTTCATTAAAGGGGTTTGCCTTTCCCCCCCCCCCCCTCCGGGTGTGGCCTCGCAACCTTATGGAATCGCGGGAATCCTGTCTGCCTCTTTCAAACAACACTTCAATTCATCAGGGTGAAGAATCCCTCCTCCTTCATCTCCCCCCATCCCTGAGATTTTTTACTCCCATTTAGAGTGTGCACGGCCCAAAATAAATACACAGACAACAGGGTTACAAATTACCTCGCACTAGGTAAATCCACTCTGAGTACCTGGAGACGTTTGCAGAATGCTTCTGAGTAAGCATCCTGGGAATAATGGGAATTCCTAAAGCTCTAATTACTACAACAATAACAACCTGGAGAGCGTTCCGTTGCCTCATCCCATCCCAGTTCTGACTCCCCACTCCCTTCCCTGCCCTCCACTTGCTCTCACAGCAGGGAGGGATAAGGACGAAGAGCTGAGCACACGCCTGGTTTAGCAAAGCTCCACTCATCTGGGGCCAATATGTTTTATGGTGACGCGCAGAGTGAATTTCTTACTGAGCATTTTCTTGCAGCTCACGACAGACTGGCAGTTTGGTGGGCATTGGCATGAGTGTTAAACCCCTGCAGCCAGCATTATATTCCAACAGATTTTTCCTGTACCACAGTACGTATCACTGGGGCACAAATTAGTTTCATTCTCAGCTGTCATAAATCTCTATTTTCCACCTGTAAAATGAAGAAAATAGCAGCTGTGGGGATGAAAAAGAGTGGGAGTTTTGTAAGGATCTGGTAGACCCAGACACATTAGTAATCCTAGAGCTCCCCTAGCACCATTTGTGGAGGTGATTTTAACAGATTAAAAATTGAAGGGTAGATTAACTGGCAACATCCAGTATTTATTATGAATTGTCCATGAAGCTGACTCTCTTCTTCACTGCAAGAATGGACAGTGAGCTAAGACAAAATACATTTTCTAGGGAAACCTGTTTAGCTTTGCCTAGCTCAGA
Source organism: Ceryle rudis (assembly GCA_033439905.1). NCBI lineage: Eukaryota > Metazoa > Chordata > Aves > Coraciiformes > Cerylidae > Ceryle > Ceryle rudis. The sequence goes on from JAAGNO010019371.1 coordinate 117,399, forward strand.
GAAAGATACCTCAGACCCTTCACACTCCACCATGGGACAACATGAGACACCACCAGTGTCTCTCAGGTGACTCTTCATGACATCTGCACCTACATACCCTGCACAGGGGTTCATTGTTTTCTGGCATGTATTTGTAAAGCAAGTAGGACCAAGCTATAGAAAGGAGCTTCTGCCACATTTCTCTGCTCTCTCTTACCATCCAAGCACACCCAAGCTTCTGAGACATTACAGCCTGAAGGGACAGCATTGTAGAAGCACTGTTCTTTCTTCTGTCTGTTTACCCCCAAAACTGCTTGTCAACAACCAGTATAGCCGAATAGAACTAAAAGTGGGCCAACCCTGTAGTTAATTTTACTACTTTTACTCCAGCTGATGGATGCATATAGCTGCCTTGTTGAGGTGGCAATTAGCTGAGTCAATGGGCATATGGGATTAGATTCCCAGGAGAAGAAGAAGAAAAAAGCACATTTAAATAAACATGGCAAAATATCTGTTTAAATTTCATCTACCTCCATCCTTTAACAGATTGAGCCACCAGAGAGGGGTTTGTCACACCTAAGTTTAGCCATGGAAAATATTAATGTGTATACATGATGTAACAACTCCAGACTGCCTTTGTGCTTGATGCAAAGAAATGGACATTTATATTTATTTCAGGTGTCCACTTCATCTTGCCCTAGAAGGAACATTTTCTTCTGTTTTGGGTATAAAAGAAACCGCAGGTGGCCTAGGAGCTACACCATGGTCAGATGACTCCTGCCTTATCTGATGAAAGGAGAACTCTAGAAAAGACACCAGGGCTCCCTGCTCATGAGGGTGTTAGGGACCTGACATCTCACCAACCTGGCTTACTCCCCCTTCAGACCAGCAGAAAAAACCTTGCTTGACTCCCACTGTGTTCACTGTGAGCTCTGCCCACATGTTGGCCCAACCTCCTCATTTGGGATGAGCAAGGGACTACCCACAAGCACACACAGATACACAAAAAGCGTCTGGTCTCATTCATGACTGCAAAATATGAAAGGAAGAAAAAATAGCTCCTCTAGATGCGTTTGAGTGAACTCCTGTATTAGCCCACGTACCCCCCAGCTGCAGACACCTCCCATCTCAGCATCGTGCACAGTGGGTTGCTTCACCCCACAAGTTCTCCAGCTGTCACATTTTTTTTCCTGTAATGATCTGCAGATTAGTAAAAGATGCATTATAATCATGTAAAAATTCAAATGCAAAGGGTTTTTGTTTTTCCTGAATCATACATTGTGGAAGTTCCCTTTGCATTGTCTCACCCATAATCCACAGCACACGAGCACTGTGGTTCATAAAACCAGCTGTAGTTGCTCTGGAGCAACTTTTCTTTATGGACCAGGTATTTTTTATATGCCAACTGACCATGATGAGACGGTCATGAGGCCCTACTCAGCTGAGTTTATCGCACCAGCTGTCCAAAAAGTACCAGCTGCAGGATGCCTAAGTTAAAGTGACAGCAAAAATCATTACTATTTTTACAAGGGAGAGCACAGCATTTTTAACCAGAATATACCCAGCCAGATATCAGCCAAAATAATAAAAAGCAAAAACCATTTGTTAATATTTCTGCTCTTTTAGGGTGACTTGGGATATAGCTGTGATGACCTCCCTCCCCATCTTTCTGCCTGGCGGCATCTATCTGGGACACCTAATGAATGATTGGTAAACATAACTTTTCCCAGCAAGAGAAAATCTCTTTCTAACTCATGACCTACTGACACTCGTTCATTATGTAGCCTTCTTCCAAGAGACAGGCTGTTTAGGAAAACTATTGACCGGTTACATGCTCCACGCAGCCGTCCCGTAATTACAAGACAGTCCCTATTAGTAACTGTGTGATACTAAAGGTCTGCCCAGCAGATGTTCTGTATAGGGTATCACGGACACTTAGTGCTTCACTGAGATGATGCAGTGCCGTGGGACTTGTTGCCAAGCCCATGGAGCTGGAGGAGACAACCTGGCTGGCTCTCATCACAGCTAAAATGGGGCCATATTTTACCAACAGCACTTTCTTTTGCAGCCTTCCATCCTCTTCTATAAGGATTTCATCTAACATCTACAAAGATCAAGGAAAATATTGCACTGACTTTCATCATCTTTGGGCAAGGCGTTATTTGAAAGTATTCTGAGATACATATTCTTGTGAAATCCTCCACGTTCACAGCCCCTCACACTGTCCTTTGTTCAGACACACTGGGTTTATCAGAGACCTCCCTTTCTTGCAGGGAATGCCCCAGACTCATCTGAACATGCCAATGGTGTGCAGCATTGTGTGATGTTGCTCCCCTGTTTGGAGATGAGGCCATAAAGGCTAAACTGAAAGATTCGTAAATAGCAAATCATTCTACCTAGCTACTTCTCGCTGAGGAATGAATGACATTGCAGAGAGATTTGCTACTTAACAAACACTTTCACTTCCCACTCTTCCCACTGAGCTCTTGGGAATTGATGTAAGCCAGAGAGAGTGCTGGTTTTTCCCTCCTCGGAAAGCCTCAGAGTGGTTCACCTGTTGAGGTAAACACCTCATTGATCTTACAAGGTTTAGCTGAAGATTGAAGTAATCTGGGGATTCTCCAAGCTTTAGGTTTCTTCCCTAGAGCCAGTTATGCACTGGGGTTTTATATCTATTATTTTTCCAATTCCATGGGCTGCAATGAAACACCTTATTACCGATGTAAGTGCATAAGAGAGGAGTATCTCCATTCCAGCAGGATGATGCCAAGCTATCATTACATTCACAAAACATTTTAACACCCTTCACATTTTCAAGGATTTTCACCTTTACACTTTCACCAAGCTCTTTTGAACTTCATACCTTTCCCTATGACTTCCATGTCTTAAAACCAATTTCTCAGCAGCATGAGAGAAAAGGGGATGTGACCAAGGTTGAATTGAATCAAAACAGTGGAAATCCAGACAGTTGGCTCTAGAGCCTTGGCAGTGCCACAAGCAAATAAAACCACTTTGTTTATCACTTCATTCAGTCCAGATGGGCTGTTTTCCCCATACTGCAGTTATCATCCTGTATCAATACAAAGCCCTGAATGACATTTCTGTAGCACATTGTTTCAATGAAGCTGTCCTAGAGTGGCTGTACTGGCGGTTTTGAAGTTGCCTCTGGGTCTCTCATGTGGTTAGGCTTACAGATGTCTTCTGTGGTCTCTCTTTCTCTATCAGTCATCATTTCATTCTCATATCTTCCAGATTTCCAGATACCTCCTGCCTGTGTCTGATTGAAGGAAGGCTCCCTGTAAAGCCCTCCCATGTATTACAAAAAGATCTGCTTCTGGTTTTGCTTCATATAACGCAATGTAGGTTTTGTGAAAACCTAGGAACTGACAATCACATTATTGATCACGGCCAACAATTCTGGCTCCTCTGTGTCTAATACTACACTCCCCCCTAGAAAGTGGTTTTAGATTTGTTGAATGAATCTGCAGCTGATAAAAAGCCAAGGTCAGACATATGGGCCTTAACCAAGCAGAGTACAGGGAGGAAGTTCTCATTTCATTTGCCTTTCTAATTAGACTCAATTGCAGCCTCTATCATTCCTGCAGCTCAAGCTATCAGTCTTTCTCGAGAAAAGTTTTTATCTGCCCAGTGTTCTGCACCAAATCAGGTCAGATCCAGCTCATTTGAAAACCTGGCCCACATTTTGCACAGGGGAAGTTCAAGGTAGTGAGCACTTCTGCCCATCACTCACACCTGCCTGGTGGAAGTGAAGTTCATCAGAGTAACTGCTGACTGTTTTGTTGGCTCCCCTTGAAAATAAACACCTACTGCAAGAATGGAGCAAGAAGGAAGGATCCAGGCAGGGAGCTGGGATTTGAAAGACTCAAAGTTCAAGTTACTGCCTCAGCCACAGTCCTCCTGTGCCATGTGGGACAAAATATTTGGGGCAAATTCACAGCACAGAGTAAAAAATAATATCCATATACTTTGGATTCATGAGTCTGGATTCACTAGGGTGGATCCAAGTAACTCAGTTCTTGCAAAGGAGCACATATCTGGGAGCTTTCAAGCTCACCTGGCTCTGCTCCCAGGTATTGTGGCTCTGCATTAACAATAAGCATGTAAACAATTGGGTTTTCTATTATTAACACAGACATAGCACTGTCCTTGTGTGTCTAGACACCAGCTGAAACCAAGCAAGAACATGTGTCTCTGCGCTCTGCTCCTGACACTAAGCCCTTAGTGTTTCCCTGGCTTTATCCCCTCTAACAACAGAGGCTTTGTGGGTAACAGAGAGTTTGAAGTCACTTCTTAAAGTAGACCTGATTATTTGACCACTCCAAAAATCTAGCAGAAAACAAAACTACTGGTCAGAATCAGAAAAAAAAACAGTAGCATCATCATCCTTGAGTCTCTGATACCACCAGTGAACTAACACCACAGGCTTTTTTCAAGGTGTTTCCTCTCCAAAACCCTTTTTAAAGAGCTGAGTAACCTCATGGGCTTTGCACTGGGCTTTAGGCTGGTGTGAGCAGGGCTGCAGGGGTGTAACTGAGTACAAAATATGACCCTGGCTTAGCCCAGCCTGACTCTGGCAGGGCTGTGCACAAAGCCGCAGAGCCTGTGTGAAAATGCCCTCAGTCAGGCTCATAAAATGTTGTAGTTTGCAGCTGAGAAGGGATAAATTAAACTAACAAGCATGACAGCTATTTAAAAATAAGAAATCATGTTTCATAGGGTAAAACAACATCTGAGGCCCCAGAGAGTCTGTACTTTGTATTTTTAACAGTCCTTTCACTGCAACAACACTCTCCCCTCCACTTAGCCAAGCTGAAGACCCCAAGTTCAAACATTCCCCCCCTGCTCTTTCCCTGGTTTACTGTAACTCTCATCGTTACTATCACTCTCGATAACTTTCTTTTGTGAGGAGAAGGACTCATGAGCTAGGAATTGATAAACAAAGATGAGGATAGAAGCAAAGGTTCCTGCTCCCCAAATCAGGCACCCTGGTGGTGGTGGGGTGGTCCTCCATCCAGGACAGCTCTACATGGACCCCAGCTGCAGTCTGTCTGCAAACGTGTTGGTGGACAGACTGTCAGAGGGCTGAGCCATCACATGCTGGCCTTTTGGGGAAATCATGCACCTGAAGGCATGAAAAATCTGTATTTCAAAAGACTTGCAAAGGCAAAGGTTGTCTGTTCTTCCTGGGCCCGTGTGTGGTAGGTTTTGGCACCTAGGAAGGGGGTGGTTGCTGGATTTGGCACCCCGTTTTGTTGCCTTTGGGTTTCAGTGGTAGGAAAAGCTCATGAACCCCCATTGCAGGGGACTTACCTTCTACAAAAGTCTGCAATTTTTTGAAAACACCATAACACTCATATGAATTAGTCTTGCCCAACACACTCTTAACATTCTGCTGCTTTAAGGAGAGCTAAAAGCAACTGAGTGAGAATGCAAATGTAGTAAAAGTAGCTTTGAAGCAATTTGGCAATGATTGTTAATGGTTAGCTTCTTCAAAGAAAGATAAATTTCAGGATAAATTCCCTGGAAGAACAGATAATCAGTGGCAGGATTACATCAGTGAAAAAGACATCATCACTCAGTCAGCCAACTTGTTACACATGCTCACTCAGTTGCCATTTCTCCAGATGACAAAATAATACTCTTCCCTGTGGTCATTAAAGTTTGGAAAAACAAAAGGCAGAGTATTAAAGTTATTCAGGGCAAAGCAGAAATACTTTTCAGCTTGCCTTTTTGTGTGGTGACAGCTATATGAATGGGGAAACTGAGGCAGAGAACTTCAGAGTTGGTTACAGGTAAGACCATGGTCTATTCTTATGCTTAAAAGTCTCAGGGGGGTTGGTGATTTAAAGCTATCCAGATCAGAAGTTGATCATCTTTTCCAAAGTTCTACCAGAAGACCTTCAAAGCAGAGCATTTCTCCATGAGATTTACCTGCCTTTTCAAAGCAATTTACAGAGACCCAAAGGCATGGTTAAAATCAAGTCTGGATGAGTATACTGCATTTACCTCACCTTGATCTCTAAGTGACAGAAAATAAGAGTGCTTGACTGCTTATCTAAAGAGGACTTGAAGACAAAGAGTTAATTAACCTGTCTGAGATTACAGTTTTATCCTCCCAACTGACAAGAGGAACAACAGGTCCCAAGCACTCAGAATTGTCAGACTTGTTCTCAGTGCGGAGCAGGTGAATTTTCAGAAATGATCACTTGGTACAGCTGATAAGAAACAGAGCTATCCACAGTGGGCTGCTTTCTACAAACACCCTTACTATTCCCATGATTTAGGAATTAAGTCTACAGGGGCAAAACCTGACTTTTGGGCTGCTGACAATTTGCAAGTGATCTCAAATGGAGCTGAGGTGTGTGCTGCAAATGTGAGCCAACTACAGAACACCTTTCTATAGAACTTGATGGAATATTTTTCATTAGTAATGTCTGGTTTTGATGAGAAATGGCTTCACAATTATGATAGAATTTTTCATGGGAAATAAGGAGGGTTTTTTCCTATTTCTTGGGAAAAAAAAAAAAGACTGAAAATAATCCTATATTTATCGAAGTTTTTACTCTATAATGTTCTCAAATTCAAAAGTTTACTTCAATTTTCCTTTCTTCATTTTTTCTCTTTTTTTCTTCTTTTCCTATAAAGAATATACACATTTCCCTTTTTTTTATACCTTTTCATATCTATCTTTTTCCTTTCTCTTAGATGAGAAAAGGAAAAAGAGAGGACAACAATGGAGAAAAAAAAAAAAGGCCAAACTATAACAAACCCAAATAATTTATTTCTCTCAAGTAACTGAAATTAAGCAAAAAGGTGTGTTCACAGCACAAGCATTTTCAAAGAGCTCCTCCCACCCCCATCTTATTTGAAGGTTAAAAAGCTTAATTTTCTCATGCATGTTGAAGACGTTTGCTCATTGGTTTTTTTCTCTTTAGGACTGGTTTCACTCCTAACCCTTATATTTTTCTTCACTTATCCCAGTTTGCACTGGAAGAAAATTTTTAAAAGTTTCCAGGGGATTTAGCAAAGTAAATCCTATTTTGAAAAGTAACACAGGGAAGTAACTGGGGAACTCCATCAGACTTGATGTCTGTACCACTCACAGCTTGTGCAAAGGCTGTGAGACACCATTATGCCGCTGGGTATTTCCCAATGATATTAATCTAATGAGCTGAGTTCACAGCAATGGTAAAGAGCAAGAAATGAGGGATTAGGGGCTGCAGTCTGCCCTGTGAACATTGCTGCATCCCTTGGGTGTTGCCAGCTCTGGTACAACAGCCACACCAGAACCTCCTCTCCCAGGCATGGTCAAGACAGCCAGAGGATTGATTTGTCCATACCAGACAGGACCAGCAGCAGTGCAAATGATAAGTCTGTAAAGGCTCTGCTAGTCTACAGTTTTGATCCAACAGATCAAAAATGGCCTTTGTTCCAAACAGAGAACTCCATGAACAGTGGACACAATAAATAATTGCATCTAGTGGGAAATGGCTTCATCAGAAATAGCTGTGGAAGCCTGTATGCAACTCATAGCGCTTGCAGCTAACAAAGCACCTCTTGGAAAAACAAACAAACAAAAAAACCAAACCAAACCAAACCAAAACAAAAAAACCCCCACAAACCCAAAAAACCACAAACAAACAAAACCACAACTATAAAGGCAAATAACCCAAACACTGACAAAGAACAAAGGAATAAAGAGGACGGTGTCTTGCAATATCTGGACACTCATTTAAACATCCTTATTTGCAGAAACGTGAGGCATCTAGCTTCTCAGTGAGTGAGATTTTTGTATCCCAGTCAATCCATGTACTACTCAACAGCCTCATGATGTGATGCGAAACAAATGGACCTGAGCTGTGTAGACATTCACACATCAGATTAAGCCATGCTTGCTTTACACCTGAAAGCTTGCTGCCAAAATGGGATGTCTGCTCTGTAGGTCTGGCTCAGAATTGTGCATCTGTCCTTATTGTGTCCTAAGGTAAGGACCTTTATGGTGTATTTAAGATTAAGAACATGTATGCCTTAAAATACAAACTATTTCTATACTGAAATTGTAAAATCCCAAGGTATTAGAGAATTTTTGAACTTGCACTTCTTTCTTGTAGATGGAGTTTACAATTTTTTTTTTCCTTGTCCATTCTAAGAGGGATTTTTACATCTTGGTAGAGGGTGTGTGATTTTTTTTTTGCTAAATGGGAGACTTTCTTTTGAATTAGGAAGGAAGACTTCTCCAAAGTGGTAAGTAGATGACATACCCTACATTCACACATGCTGCATTCTATCTCTGGAGTATTTATTTTTATGTTCATTTTAATCTCTGCTCTGTTTTTCAACTCTTTTTAATTTTTTTCTTTTCTCCCCATTCTCAATGCCTTCGCAGTAAAATGCTCCCCAGTATCTCATCCCATGGTTTTCAGGTGGGTTTGATATTAGTTGAATTAACTCATCCATCCTAGACAGAGAGAAGATGCTCAAGAGGCATTTACCAATGTCACTAAAATCCTAGACTTTATCAGTAGTCAACTCTAAAGAAAGAAGTTGTTGGTTTCTTTGGTAAAACAGATGCTGACTGTGCAAGGTTACACTAAGCAGTATGTGAGGCTGTCATCCAAAAACAAGTAAACACTCAAATTATGCAGCTCACCAAACTCATCAGCCCTCTTATTTTCAGTTGCTTCATAAAATATCATCAGTTAGTCAGCCTATACAAACATGTACTGCCTCCTCTTCCTGTGGACCTAAGAGAACATCATGCATGGATGTCATGAATCCCTCACTATTTCAGTTAGCAATTAATTCATAAGAATTAATAAGAAGGACACAATTTAGTGTGGTTTTTACATTCCTATTGCTTTTTTAATATGGACTGTACCCCCTTCTCAGAAATATGTTGGTAACACTTGGGGCTAAAACAAATTCTTTGTCTCAAGTTGAGCAGACAACTCCAAAAGCTGCTAAAAAGCAGCAGACAGGAATATGATCCCACATCATTTTATCAATGGGAATTACTATTCTGGTTTTGAGACAGAGGCTGTGGGAATTCCCCTTATCAAAATGAGTTAACAAGCTTTTACTGAAAGTTAGCCAGCTTGAATGATAAAAAGGTAGAAAACATGTCTGTGATTCTTCTGTCATTAAGCATTGAAAAATCTTAACTGGCCCAAAGTGAAACCTGGTAGTTGTGTAGGTGAGACCAGCATTTTATTATCACAGTTTCTCAGAGCTGTCCTAAGTTTCCTGGAGAATTCACATATTCCTGGAGAAGTCTCAATGCTTAGAAGCTCAGGAGGCTCTGAGCCTTTTCCCATCATCCAGGGCAAGGTCAGGGTATCCTTTTAGAAAACATTGTGCTTGATAACTTTCTGAGGCCTTTTGCATTCAGGGAATGTTAGAGCAGCTCTTGGGCTACTCTATTTCATGTCTAAAATGAAAGCATTATGGGAAAAAGCTCAGGATCTACAAAAGCATGAAATTATCTTTTGGTCACTAAGCCTCTGGATCTGACCCTGAATCTTCAATGTGCTCAGTGCTTGGACTCTGATTTTCCCTTTCATTTCTGGAAAAAGGCATGTCAGAAACATCATGGAATAATTTTTAATTTCTAGGAGTTCCTAGTACCATTTTAGTCATTTCAGTTCATTTAGACGGCTCACCCTTCAGTGCATATTCAGACTCACTCCCAAACATTTGTAGGTTCACCATCTCTAGTTCCCCAGAGAAGTCAGGACTTCAAGAAGCATAGCTAAAAGTGGTTTCAAGGCTAGTGTTTGTATATGTAATGTAACGTTAGCTATTGCCCAGGGAATAATGGATGCTGCTGAAATACACAACCAGTTGACAAAGAGCCAGTGCTGATGTGGCTTGTCCAATGTGATCCACTGTGGACCAGCTTTTCCTCCTTGATGTGATCACTGAAGCTCAGCAAGGCATGTTACATATAGGCCATGGCACAGCCACCTCCCAAAGGCATATCTGCCAGCTGCTTGGCTCACGCTGCCACCCAAACAGACCAACGAAGCAACTTGCATGTGGAAAACAGCATTGCACAGACACAAGCACACAGGCACACACACACCCTACAGGCATCTGTGAATTATGAGGCGTTAAACCCCTCACAGAACTCTAGTGACTTCATAAACCACAAAAACGATGGAATTATTTCCACATAATAAGAAATGTTCCCATCTTTTGATTTTATATGCTATATAGAGCAGGAGCCCTGATTGTTTCTCATTTTCTCCTCAGAGGCTTCCTGACATTTGTCTGCTCTGCTCTCTGATGTGCAGGTTATCTCACACAGGTTCACCTTCTCCTGGTACATTCACTTGCAGCAAGATCACTCTCTGTTGCCATCAGTACACTTAGATGTACCCTATAGCAGTTCCTGAACATGTCTCTCCAGGAGAAATGTTGCAGCCAAGTGAAAAATTTTCTCCCTTATATTGCCTTTGGCATTTCCTCATATTGTAGTTAGTCATCTACATGAAAAGGAATTGCATGTTAAACTGAAATAAAAACAGAGAAGCAGCAGTAACCATTCAGAAATTTGTTTTAGTGTGGTTCCTCGTTTAGAGACAGCAGCTGAGAGCTGAGTCACAGCATTTCTTTCAAAAAGAGGTCTAGTCCCAAGAAGACAGAATTTACCTCCATCCTCAGGGAATGATTCCAATATCTAATTATGTTCAGCTTAAAAAAAATTACATTTTATTTCCTATTCAGATTTTTCCTGACTTCAGTCTGCAACCACCAGACCTTGTCATGCTTATGTCTGTGTAATTAAAGACTCAACCTTCACATACCCATTGGCTTTACAGGCAGCTATGGTCTATGACCAAGACACTTCTTAATCTCATCCTGATCAGCAAACTAAAATAACTTTAAATATCCTAGAAATGCATGCATTAAATAGAAAACTCAAACCACAAGGAATTCATAGTGGTATTGCTGAGGTAGCCTAATACTGGGTCTCAAATATTCAATGTGTGCATAAATATGCACGTTTAAAAGTTTAAGCAATTAAAATCCCATGCAGACAGAAACTGCAAAATAAACTTAGAGGCACAGGCTTTTGTTTTGTTATGCTGTGACTCATTTTGCTCAGTTAGGTACTTTTTGTTGCTGTCATTTTGGTGTGCTTGGGCATTTCCTTAAACCTTAAAAACTTAATTTGGTCAGTGCTGTCAAACGACCTGCAACCACGCACAGTCTGGGAAAGGCCTGCAGAAAAAACCCAACTTTTCCTTTCTGCTGGTCAATTCCTCAGGGAAGTGGTCAGTAACTTGAGCATCAGCACATGAAACCTCTTGGTATGCCACTCCCTAGTTACTGGCCATCCATAATGGCTTATAAAACCTTCATAGGAGGTATGAAGAGTTGTCCATAATGAGTAATTCCACTTTCATATAAACTACTCAAAGACAAGATTTCTCTGCCAAGATCAACAGATTACAAAAAAAATGGAGTTTGCAGAACATATTGTTTCAAAGAGATAAAGAGCCTGAAGAAACACATATGATGTTTCAAAGCCAAGTCCATTTACATTTCAGACTTGTCCACAATCTTCTTTTCCCCTCTTCTCTACTCTCACCAACATCCCTCCATGCTTTTTGCAGTTTACAGTCAAATTTTCGTCTATCCTTGCTCTGCCTAAATCCACTTACTTCAAAGGTCCAGTCTGAAATGCACAAAGTAAGGAGTGGCACTGAAAGCTAGAGTGCTAAAATGTCTTCTGTTAGCCACAAAAGTGACCAGGCTGCACATTGGCATGAAGTGATACCCATTCATTAGCTTTGATGGCAGTTCAAAAATACCAGTTTACAGCCAAAGAGAAGAAACATGACTAGAAAAGCAAATATGATAAACCAGTGCTAGATCTACTGCATTCAGTACTAGAGATTTGCAGAAATGAACATATTGCTCGTACATTACTCCTTAGTATTATCTGGGGGATTGAGGTTTCTTACATGATTTGCCATGTGTTCAACACTCTAATTGGTTAATTGGATTGCTTTATTAGTTATTCCACAAACCGCATTTAAAAATTCTAATGCCAGAAGTGGTAAGGTCATTTCCAAGTAAATTCTGGGAAGTAAAAGCCAAAATGGAATTAAAATACTAGTACCAGTCTAGTACCATATAGCTTCAAGTACAACTTTCCCTAGAGTCATTGATGTGTTCAGAAAAATTCCTTAGGACATTGTAACACTTTTCTACGTGGCATAATTCCTGTTTGCAACAGCATGGGAATATACAAAAATCAGTGGAAGACCTTTTTATCCAAGTTATGCAATCATCAACATGTTCATGTTTTAGTCAAAATTCCCTGAGTGACAGAAATGTGACAACCCTTTTGAACTCATTTCCAGTTATTTTTGTTTGTAAATAGTTTGAGGTCATTAATCAACAGAGCTTCCTTCAACCATTAGCAGAATCTCTGCTCTGCCTGGTTGTTTCTCTTTGAAGGAAATTACAAAACCATTTGCTCTAGTTTCAATACACACGGGTTCCTGTTCTGAATTGCATGCTAAGTTCTGTGACTGAGCAAATTCTTCATCTGGTTTCATGTCAAAACCATCTGAAGTCACAATGTTCTGCAGAAAACTGATGCAGAGCCATAAATTGTCCAAGTTCACTATGGACTGGCCCAACTGCTTTAGCTGGAAGGGTGGGAACTGGAACAAATCATTGAGGAAAAATGAGCTAAGTTTCAAACAAAACTCAAGACCAGGCAAAGTTTTACATCATTTCTGGATTCACAGCCAATGTATTTAGAGCTCTCTTTTCCAGAAAATGGGACCTGCCTCACCATGTTGTTCAGAAAGGCAAGCAGAAGATCAGCTAAGACAGGAAAATATGCTGTTTCTCTTGTAACTGCACGAAGTTCCACATATTTTTAATCCAGAGTACTCATGCTTCTTCTATATTCAATTCCTGAAACAGCCACACATGTAGTTTGGTGGACCTGACATGCCATTTTCCACGTTCAAATATTCAAGCTAGGTACAATAGCAATTAGAGATGGAAAACAAGGGAGGATGCCATCATTTCTTTCGGCAATCACAAAGGTAGCCAGTGTATATTGGGTGCTAAGGATCAGAGATTGAGAGAAACAAGTATTAACATCCCAAAAATAACTTTGAAAAAAACAATTCTGGAAAAAAAAAAAAAAATTTCCATTAGCAGGGGGGAAAAAAAAGCATATATCCTATTGCATAAATGTGCTTTGCCAAATTCTCACTCATCAAAACAGAGTTCAGTTTGGATGGAGCTAACATAGTATAAATCTTAAATTATTTTAAAGAAAATGTTATTCTCAAGATTTAATTATTTCATGTTCTTTATGAGTTCCTTCTTCTATTTTAGGTATGTTATTGCAAGGCAAGAACTGAAAGTTTTAGAGACTTAAACCTGATCTCCTCTTCCTGAGCTGCTTCATATGGGCAAAGTATCACTGTTCGTAATTTCAACTCACCATGAGAAGAAAAGCGAAGGTTTGTAGTATTATCTTCTACTACAATAATTGGTATAACTGGAAAAAATAGATAAGCTTTAGGGGGTACAAGCAAGACCTTTAAGAGCCAAAAAATCATGTATAACATTTTCAGTTGATAAAAGACATTGCTCACCAGTGTGTGTTCTTTTGCTTCATCATGCATCATCAGACTAAAAAAAAATCCAGCTAATACCATCTGGGAATAGACATGTTCAAGCACTGTTTGTGGCACCCTGTCCCTTCAAGTATGATAGGGAAGCCCTGAAAACTGTGGCTGTGATTTGATCTTTTGAACATAGACATCCAGTGCCGTTTGAGACAGCTTAGGATCTGTAAGACACCCACATGGGTTTCTCTGATATCACACAGGACCTACAGAAGTCCACACTCTTCTGGAGGGGCAAACAGAGGTCAGATGAACTATGAGAGGGAGGTATCCAAAGGTGGTAGTTTATGTATATTTATTCATATTGGTTTCATCTGGAATTAAGCTTTAAAATGGCATGAGAGAAGTGATATAAAATCAATAACTCTCCCTTTCTCCCAAATAGTCAATAAAGGCAGATGTTACTGCAGTACTAATGTTGATGTTCAACTGATGCTGAAGGCTGAGCTTCCTAAACAGAGACGTGTACAGGGCAGTGTGTAAACCTGGCTATTACTGTACCAAAAAAGCTGGAAATTTATTTGAAAGGAAGCAGTTCTTTTCTCAGTGCTTAGATCTAAACCAAATAGGGTGCTTGGGATCCCAATGCTTGTTTGGACACCTAACTTTGTAACAAGACCAACAGGAACAAACCATTGGTCCAATGCCCATGTTATCTCTGGACAACACAAATGTGTTTGGATGTCTTCACTCAATAGGAATAGTCACCTAACAAATGACAGTTCCATTTATTGTTTTTTTCAAAACCTCATCTAAGACCTGACACTTCCAGGAATAGGAAATGTAATCAGCATATTCTCCTGCAGTTAAAAACTACCCATGTTGACTGGTTATGCCACTAGTGCTGATCAATCTAAAGCTTCTCCAGAGCTAATCCATGAGTATGAAATCTCAGAGGTTCTTGTAGTTTGCAGGTCTTTAGTTCAGGATGGAGAGTTTGATCTGAAGGGAGATTCTGCCCAGGCTTCGCTGCTGCAACTGATGTAAAAGTTTTGCAAAACTCCACAAGTTTTTGCATTATATTCATGGACATGAATAAGGTACCTGTTACCTGCTTGAGTTTTAACAAACCGAAGGGATGACTTAGGACAAATTCACTTTTGCAGGGTTGGATTTTCTTTACAGTTCTTCTGCAGCCAAGTCAGAGCTCCACTATCCATGCACACCTGCAGGTCTCCTGCTGAGCAACTGTCAGTATTAGGCAGTATTAAATTAGTCTTGGCATTTCACAGTGTTCACTAATTATAGCCACATCTGTTGGAGAGCAGTTAGAGTTATTTTGCAGAGGGATGAAAATTTTTGATGCATTTGTTTGTTTCCCCTTAGAGTGAGGGTGGGTTAAACACTACTTTAAAAATCTGTAATCTTAATTCCTCTTCCAAACAAATGTAAATGCTCCCTCAGCTCCCCTGGGGAACATATCTGGAACACAGGAGACTTTCAGAGAAGATGAACAAGCCTAAGGGCAAACTTTTTTTGTGAATCTCTTCATGCCTGTTAAAATGGATCTAAAATAAAAATAAAATCTGGAGAATGCAACCAAAGTGAGGTCCACACAGAGGTCTTGCACCTGGGATCTGCGGGAAATAGCAGTCACTACAGCATCAGCAACATCTGGGTGTGCACATCCCTTCATGCTTTGTCCAGTCAAGGGCCGTGTGTGGCTCTAGACGGTGTCTCCTTTCACCTCTTGAACCCTGACTCGGATTCAGTCTCATGTTTCTGGCATTGTGAGGGAGCTGTCTTGCTCAGAAACAAGTTCATAAGACTGAAATATTTTATTGTTTATCTATTTTAGCAAAGAAAGCAGTGAGAGCAAAAAGGTTACCATTTCATTTACACAATTTTCCTTGTTCTCAGTAGATGGTCTTAGCAATAAGATCTATTATGTTATAAGACTGGTTTTCATATTCAAACAAATATCACATTACCACAGACAATGGGATATAACTACTTGGTGGTCTGAAATCCTGTGTCCTGAACCTTTCATATTAATGTGGATAAGGACTAATGATCCTGGAGGCTGTAGGGCTATGACAGTGTCACAGTCAACTGAGAAGGTGATGCCTTGTCTCTGTTTTTGTTTGAATTTCAAACTCCCACAGGACCTTTGCCGTGCTTCATACCAGCCCCCTCCTTGACCCAAATACTTCTTGTCTCCTTTCACATGTCCCTGTAGTCAGTTAAAAGCTATCAGCAAAAGAGTGGGTTCTCCAGAGATAATGCTATCTGTTAGCCTTTAGTCCTGGGAGCAGCAACAGCCCAAATTTCACTTTTATCTTGCATTTAAATGTGGTTTACCATCAACACAAATTGCTTCAGCCCCTGGTGTCCAGCAACTGCTTTTTGGCAGAGGGTACAGCTGGTCCACAGCATTCAGTGGTTTTGCACTGGGTGTAGCAGCAAAGACCCAGCAGCTAATTCATCAAAGCCATCAGCCTGCTGATGGCTTCAGTGCAACATTCACCATTAAATCAGATATTCTGGAGTCATCCTGTCTGCTTCACAGTGGTGAGAGTCCTGGCAAGACGGTTTATCTCCTTGCACAGATATTTGCAGCCCTGCTGGGACTGAAGCTGTGCATCACATCAGCACATTAGCAGAACTGAGAAAGAAACCTTAAATCCTTTGTTGACTAGAGTCTGGTACTTAGGATGACCGTATTGCTGTCATGGGTAGGAGACAAGAGCAGAGGGATACAGCTTTTGTGAGTCACCACCATTGTCAGTACATGTGGCTTCAATACAGAGAGAGGATTTTTTCTGGGACCACTCTCATCTCCATTAGCCCTGCACTGCTCATAGTTTTCTGTGGCAGAAACCCAACAACCCTGGGATGCAACTCCTCTGAGATGGACTGGAGTGCATTTTATCTGTGTCCCTGGATCACACACAGTTGTGCAGAGCAAAGCCCTGTGCAGGTCAGAGACAGAGCTGAAACAAAGTTCAACCTGATCCACACTGTGGCTCACAAGATAACAGCATTGTAACCACACCTCAGGCATGGTTATCTAACAAGGTAGACAAGCTGGGTGTTAGCATCCTTCACAGCAAAGGCTGTATATTTGCAGGGTAGCAACAAGCACATAGGCAATCAAAGGCACTTCTGGCTGTGGCTGCAGTCAGTGGCAGAGGACAAGAAAGAAAACAGGCTGTGAGGCTGGCACTGTTTTATGTGCCATAAAAATAGCAGTGTAACCTCCGCTGGGTTGCTGCATTGAAATCAGCAAAGGGAGAAACTTGTCCTGCTAATGACTCAGTTGATGACTCTGAACCAGGAAAGCTCTGCTCCTCTTCAGAGCCCATGAACTTGGATGTGAGTAAAATCACTGTCTGGTTAAAAAAGCATGGCCTAGAGGACAAAGAAACAGCCCTGTCATTGTCTAGACCTCCAGATCATATCCTCAGAGGCTATGATGCAGCTTATTCAGAGAAGGAAATAAAAACCGCTTGGATAAAAGTTTCTTACACATGGTCTACTCTCTTGTGAAAGTGTTTTTAGTATAGAACTGCACCATTTTAATAATATGCATTGCTTCAATAGGAAAAAAACCCATTACTCACACCTCTGCACAGGAGATAAAAGACATGTGGAAACCGTAAAAACACTAATCCAAATTAATGCATGCAAAGACAGCAGAGTTGCTTATCTTCATGGAATATTTTAATGTCTTATTCTTCCAGAAAAGCTATGGCACCATTCACACCTTTAAAAAGCCTGTAAATAGGTATCTAAAATCCCTTTTTCTAAAGCTG
Source organism: Ceryle rudis (assembly GCA_033439905.1). Classification (NCBI taxonomy): domain Eukaryota; kingdom Metazoa; phylum Chordata; class Aves; order Coraciiformes; family Cerylidae; genus Ceryle; species Ceryle rudis. The sequence continues at coordinate 134,818 of JAAGNO010019371.1, forward strand.
ATTCTGTAAAACCGTTTTAAAAAGGACTGATACGGGTTTTAATAGGGCATTCTTGGGTTTAGCACCCTGCGTGTTATATTAGCTATATCTTCCTCATGTATAAATACAATGGCAAAGTGACAGAAGTGCCTCCAACACAGACTGCAAACAGAGAGGTGCTGACAGGGTAAGTGTCTTCCCCAGCATGAATCCAAAAGGCCTAGTGGTGCCATAAGTACAGCAATTAGACTCCAGGTCCCTGCTCCCATCTGCCTTGTCTTGCCTCACATGGAATTCATGCCCGTTGCTTTGGTCCCCCATTCCTTCTAGAGTCATGAGCAACACACCAGCAAACCTTATCCCCTTCCCTAAACGTTTTGGAGCCTTGTGGTCAGGGCCTGGTTTGGCAGACCCATGTCTTCTGGCTCCTGGGAAGCCTGTAGCCATGAGTCTAGCAGGCAAAAGTGAGACAGTCATAGTCGCTTGATCTCATCTTTGGGTTGTCTCCCAAGGAATACAGCTCTTCCCTCATACTCAGATCCTAGTAAGATGGCCTCTTGGGGCAAACACCTCAGTGGCTTTTGGTACCATCTGATGTGATAAAAAACAGCTAGGAGAGCCATCAGGGTCTGTAGTGAACAGAGACTTTGGGATCCACCTGACTGACAACACCACAAATGGGAGCATTTTGGCTTCTAATTGTGGAAAAGCTTGATCTTCCTGAAGACACAGGCACGCAGCTGGTCACGTACAGATCCTTACATGCACACACTCGTGTTCATACACACACACGTGCATTCTCAGTAGTTGCTACATATTCAGTGATTGACCAGCTGCATTGATGATGACTTCAATTAAAAGGTGTCTTTGTAGGTCCCATGCAAAGCGTGATGGTGCACTGGGTTCTAGAGGGGAGTAAGAGTTCCTGGACCTTGATGAGGTTCATTATAGGCACCTACACAGCTGATGCAGAGTTTCTTGTTAATCTTTACCTTTAGCACTCTCAATTGTGTCCCACCAAACTGAGATTCACTAGACATCATATTATTGAATAATTTTTTTTTTAGAAATGCCTCATATATTTTGCCGGTGTTATCACAAAACTGACCACAACAGCTGAGTCTGTAGACAAGAAGAGAGGATGGTTTACTGTGACAGGAGGCCTGTAGTTCTGGCCAGCAGCACATCAGTAACAGTGTGGAGCATGAGCATTTAATGGGGACATGACATATTCTTTGAATGTTGTGCTAAAGCACAAAAATCATATTCAGCACACCAGGCTTCTGTGCATAAATCTCTGTTGTATACTGTTCTAGGTATGAAGCTGATCCAGATTTGGGACCACTTAAAGAAGTATATGCATCACTGGTCAGAAATGCCCCATTTAGATGCAAAAAAATAGGATCTTATGCCAGTGGTGAAAACAAGCATCTTCCGGAGGTCATTTAGGATGCTGAATTAAGAGGCTAACTAGGACTGTAGCCATAACAGAGAAATCAAGGCCTCCAGAACTGAGCTAACCAGTGCCCATGAGATGCTCACCCAGCTGACGAAAACCCTACAAACCTCTAATCACTAGTGTTTGATCAGAGCAGTGCAGAGACACAAGGTCTGCAACTCCACAATTAAAATCACTTTGGGATACTAATTCCAGTCTCTTCCGTGGTTGATCAGCAATGTAAATCCTGTAGGATTTACATTGAGTAAAGAGTAGGTTGTTCCCCTACTCTTCAAGGTTTAGACAAAATATTCATTGGTCCCCTAGAAACAGTCCAGACAGTTGAAGAGGGAGACTCATGTTAACTTTGAAAACAGGGATGCTCTGTGGTCCTACAGAGACTTCTTGGAAAAATTAGAACAGAAACATCTGCTTAAAGCCCAGTAGACATAGATGGTTGAAGGAGGCACTGCCTCTTAATGGTCTTTAGGGTGGTTTTGTCTAATATTCTGTAACAATGGGATTTTTTTAAGTGAAAGACCAATAGTAGCTCAAGTACTTTTCAGAGCATGATCCAGTGCTTTCAATGGAAGGAGAGGCCTGGGCTTGGGCTTCTGTTTAACATGAGCAGCTACTTTCCAGACAAGTGTGAGGGTGAGGAGAGAGATCTGAAATGGAAAGTCCTTGGCTGGTACAACAACTAGAAACAGCATCTCCCAAATCTGAATCATGCCACATACCATATAGAAGTGACTCATATACATCTAATGGTATATGGCGACAGTTTGGAATATCCTCTGTGAAGGCTTTGTAAAAGTGGCAAGGAGTAGATTACTACGTGGTTAATAATGTTGTTTGTTGCACTATAATTTACTGATGCTGAACAGTAATTTCATCAGTCATTACTGTTGTGCAATTTGTGGCGTTACACGGAGACAGAAACCTTTGCGTAATGGAGCCTTCTCCATTGAAGGCTGTCCAATGGGCCATCATATTTAACAAGGTTAAAGGAAAGGGTAAAACTATGTAAAATCATGTGGCAGCTCTTGTCAGCATTAGAGCACAGTTGTGATTAGAGCCATCTCTGCTTAGTATGATGCTTAAACATATTAAGAAACTTAAGCACTGAATTACACACAGTACAAAGGAAATAAATTACATGGGGAGTCAGAGTCAGGCCATGAAGGGAGGAGAAATTTTTGAAGGCTGTTTCCTGGTTCTTGGTTCTCCAGCAGAAAGCCTGCTATGAAAATCTACTCGAAGGAATATTAATGGTACTTATGATGGGACACTTATTTAAATCAGCTATTTATTCTCTGCTCCCCCCTCCCCTCTGATAACCTCAGTGACATAACAAACCTCATCTTCTTTTCAAAAGCCTTTTAAGCTGCTCAAGCTGCAAGCATTATAGAAGAGCGGATGGTTACTACCCCTCCTTCAGAGGCTGTTGCACGCTAAAAACTTTTACTCTTAATGCCATAACCCTGAGGAAACTACATTTAATGCACTCAGGAAATGAGTAATACCTGTCAGACTGTAACAAGTCCATGGACATTGAGTTGTTCTTCTACAAATGGTGTCATCATGCTCAGCACATGACTTCAGGGGGAGGAGGTAAGATCCAGAAATACTGACCTGGGGGATCGTCTGGCCCCTCCCAGAATGTATCAAAACTTCTAATGCTTTGTCAGTGTTTTCCCCTCTGACGGATATCTTTCATCTATCTTTCAATCCATCTTTGGGGGTTTTTTCCTCTTTTTTATTTTTTTCTTCTTTCTTTTCCTTCTTTTTCCTATCTCAGTGCCCTGCCTCTTGCCTAGCCACCTTCTTAATTCAAAGACACACAACTTTCAAAGTTTATAGCTGTGAACAACATCTTCACATGCACAAATAAAGTCACTTCCAAGCTTTGGCATTTGCAGGAGTTGAGCCTGAAGTGTTAAAGTACAAACACTTTCTGATCAGCCATTCCCTTGATAACAGATGGCCCAATCTATGCTCCAAGATTGTCTTTAACTCTGTCTGACCCAACATAAAACCAAATGTTCATAAACTGCAGTTATCCATACCCCAAGATGTCCATTTTTGGCTGTAAATCTGGAGCACATGCTGTTATATGAGATTTGTAACAGTCGTGTGCGATATAGGGAGGCGTGTTTGCTAACTTGGGGGGGATCTGATCAACACAGGCAAGTCACTGCTCCCTCCAACAACTTCAGCTTCTTCTGAGAAACTTTCTCTGCCAGTATTTTCAATGTGATAAAGTTATTTTTTTATTTCCCTGGGTAGTACCTCATTGTATACCTTGGGTAAATGTATCAAGCCAAAGCCATAGGAATTCTGTGCATTAAAGGCCACAGGAATCACACTGCAGGTGGATGGGTATAACACCAGAATCTGGGTACAAGATTTGCAGGGATGAATGCTGCCTCTTTCCACCTGCATTAGTTTTGCCTCAAGGGCAGGAAAGCACAGAAAAAATGCCAGATACAGAGCCCATAGAAGCTGCTGAAATAACATCTTGAAGTCAATGAATTATGAGGAATCAAGCCATAGCTCAGATGGCTGGTTGAAGCCATGCTTCTCCACCTTCTTTCAATGTACTCCTAGGGGGTTGCGATCACACACTACTACTGCAAAAGAAGCAGGGAGATAACTGTTACTGGAAGCTTGGCAACCCTTTATTTCAGAAGGAAAAGGGCTGGATCTGCTATTTCTGATAAAGTCACAAATTCTGTTAATCAGAAGGATAAAAACTAAACCAAAACAACCACCTTTCTTATAAGCCATGAAACTTTTGCCTCGGGCTTCAAAATAAGAGATAATTTGTTTTTAGAGTCCATAAAATAGACAAATGTTCATTGATGTGAAAAAAAAATGTCTTTTCACAGGCATTATTTTTTGCAGGGCAGGGGGAAGGGGAGCTTCTAATCTGTTTATACTAGGATTAATATTAGGAGTGAGTTAGTTTTTCCAAGGTTCAGCAGAGCATGAGGGGGAAAACAAAACAAAACCTATTTTCAGGAATGTTTACCAATGGGTTCTGGTCATGACTTGTGTTTTGAAACTTGGGAGGCCAGGTTTTGAGTCTTAGTGTTAGTGTTTAACTTTAGGATTAGGAATTATTGAGTTAGGTTCATTAAAATAGCTGGGTTTTGTCCTTCAGAAATTTAAGAAAACATGGTGTAAGCCTTGGAAGCAAGGTCTTTTTCTGGGTAACAACAGTCTCATTCAGCCCTAAGCATATGGCAGTCTTTGTTTCAGAAACCTGTGTTAAAGTAAGGGTAATGCTCCCCATTCCAGCAGAGTCATCAGCTCTGTTCTCAGGAATTTACATAGCTCTCAATAATGCCTAATGTTTAAAAATGCCTCATATGCCTTGAGACATCCCAGCATACTGCAACTACTGTAAGGGTGATAGGGGCCAGTTATTCCCTGAATTTCATGATCTGTTCCCAGTTTGAAGAGAAGAAAAAAAGCACCAACTGCACAGAAAGGGTAAGGCTTGTGAAGGGCATCTCTGAACTCCCTCAGCTGAGTAGTGGATGATGATGATGAAATATTCCATCACAAAACTTTGAGGAGAAACTACTCCCAGATGTTAGCATGAGGACATCCTCCTGGGAACACATGAAATGGACAGAAGTGGTTGTCCTGTTGCAATGCGTTATTCCACAAAGGGCAGACTGCATTCCCATGCCCTGGCACAGGCAAGACAAAGGCTCATTTTGGGGGCAGATCTCACTTCTTGAGCTTTCTGAATGACTTGCAGCGATCTCTGTGGTTTTGTGCTGACTGCATGGTAGGCTCTTTGCATTTCCATCCTCAGCAGGACCAGTTCTGCCTTCAGCCACGTTAATGTAACCGAATTCAAAGCAGCTGCCCCATTATAGAGCAGACTAAGACTAGCCCCAACTTGTCTATGTGTGGTTGCGCTCACAAATGTCCCATTAATTGAGAACAGTCCCTAGTGGGTTTTCATTTCAAGAAGAGTTTTAGAAGTTTGGGTCACTGCAAACAAAATCGTGCTCTCCTCTGCTTTGGGTGTTTTACAGTAACTCAACTCTTTTTTTAATCTGCAGCCCAACCAGCTGACTGGAGCTGGCAGGAAGACAATGAATCCATTTTACAAGGACTTTCAAGGTTTCAAAATGTGTTTTGGATCTGCCTTGGAGTGAAAACAAAACCTTCTGAACTTTTTCATACGGTGAAGTCGTGTCAAGACCATTTTTGCCTGAGAAGGCTCTGAGATTGCCTCTGTGGTGCAGACTGCTAAGACAGCCTCATTTTTGCTGCTGGAGGTCAGGTGGCTGCTTGTTACTCTGAAAACAGCAGCTTGGTAATGTATAAATAAACCTGGATGACTTCAGCCCTGGACACACGAGAAGATGGTTTCTACTTTGGAAGTTTTCTTCTAGGCAGAATGACTGTTGTGACTTTTCTTGGGGTTCTTTGGAAAAAAAACCCCAGCTCCTCCTAATGATGTAAGGACACAGTGACCTTGGATTTCTGTGATGACAAACCATCCATGGGCACAATGGGTTGGGACCCTGATTCCCAGCCTCACTTTTCATTTTTACAGATACTACCAGCTTGCTGATGTAGATATGTTTTCTTCTCATATTTCTACACTTAGCAAGGGGAGATATGGCACTGTACAATAAATATATGAGGTTTTTTAAAAAAGGAAAGAATTACCGTATCAGTTTTGAAACCACCTCTTTTTCCTTCCTTTTTTTTTTTTTTTTTTTTTTTTGCCACCTGCTCTGCTTCATTTGTTTTTTTAGACACGTATGCTCCCTGACAAAAGCAAACCCCCGCCCCTAGGACGCCAAAACAAA